>CATIWR010591818.1:0-43003 GCA_949677035.1 Omphalea diandra
AACCAACCCGTTCATCATATTCATTTCGTTCACGTATGCTTGTGGCTAATCCCATGATAAATGTGTCAACAGGAGACCGATCCCTAGTCCAACCAGATTCAATTATCTGACAACTCGTATTCATGACAGTCTCAAACATGGTTCCCTGGCTGCCACCCCAAGTATCAGCCTGCCAAATCAGAATGTAAAACAATAAGGACCATAAGCATCTAAGATGCAGAGTTACAAACTCATTCACAACAGATACCTGCGCACATGCAGTCAGCACAAGAGGTTTAAGCCGAATAAGTAGAACACGCAGGGGCTGACCTCCTTTAGTGACAGCAATATGTGCAGTACCAGTAAGAAGGGAACTGAACAGCTCTTCACAAATTCTCAACTTTCGCCACACAGATATCAAACATGCTTCTGCAGCATCTATCATTAATGCAAGAGTCTCAAGGACCAACCTCTTGGAAGTTTTCCCATCCGCATCAATAGATGCAAGACTTTTAAGTTTCATCCTGGCTGCAGCTTGATAAACAGAGAGTCTTGCATTGACTCTAGATTTTAGAAGTTGCCCCTGTTCAGTCCAATCCCGCTTCCTTATCTGCCAATGTAACAACCATTCCTTATAAATCATTTAGTTCAAAATTTTTATTTATTTAATTTTCCTACTGCACTGTAATCAGGTGCAGCAAAATGAAATCAAATAAAAATTCACGAGAACTATACACTAAAACTTCAAAAGATTACGTTACGCAACATTTTGAATACATAATACCAAACATAGACTAAGAGGATACAAGCACACACAAATCTGACCCAAAGACTAACTTTCAGAGACAAAACACAGATGTCTCAGACCATAAGCACGTTGCTCTTGTGAACTCTTTCCTCAAGAAGTTCAAATTTTTTGTCACCCCATGAATGCACCAAGAGGTATGACTTTAAATAAAAAATTCAATCACTAAAGACATTGATTAACTTAAGAATACAATATCCTACTGCACTAAGGATACAACAATCTGGATTATAGTACACTCCTAAGTATACCATAAACCAATTTCCCTTTGCATCCTTTCCTTCAAATTATTCTACTTCTTTTCTTTCCAGTAAACTGCAGTACAATACAGATGAAAACAGATGTTAGTGACTTAGTATTACCAAATTTCAACAGTCACCTTTAGAAATGCAGACAGAGACTGTAACTGCTTCTTTGCGATGGACCTCAGGTTCTTCAAAAGCTCATTATCAATCTTCACATGATCCAACACATGTGCAATTAACTTATATGCAATCACCTGCTTCTCCAATTCCTCCAAAGTCCCCTCCTCAAAGGAAGCCACTTGTTGCCTTAACAAACCCCCACCTCCATCATTGAACCCGAAACTCATTCCCATAGACTCAAACCCACTCTTCCACGCCACACTGCTCCCATTCATCGCTACCGACGTGGACGACACCACACTGGTGCTAGATGACCCTGACACGTGGCTCAAATCATTCGCGGGACTCGAAATCTCATTACTTGTATAATTATTGTGATGGTTTCTATTGTTCAATGGAGAACTCTGAGACGAAGACGTTTCAGAGTTCAAAACAATTTGTTCGCTAGAAGAAGCTGGAACCTGTACTGACCCGTTGAACTGATCGAGAAGACATGTGACCAATTTCTCCCCGTCGGATTGTTCAATTGGGGGGAAATTCTGCGTCAACGCTAGTAGAAAAGCCTTAGAGATACCTGAATCTTCACTCGCATTGTTATTACTGATCGCGGCGATTACTACGTCCCCGTGGTAAGCGGCGATCTCCTCCGCGAAATTCGGCGAAAGTTTTGCGGCCTTCGACACGTACCCTAAGAAGTCGACGAAGAAGGACGAGATCGCGTCGATAGAGAACGACTGGGGCCAGAAGGAGTAGCGAAACGACGACGGAATGGCATGGAAGAAGTCGACTACAATATCTTCAGGCCTGCTGTCGGTGCGGTCGGAACATTTGGAGAGAAATCGGGCTGCAGCGAGGACGCAATTGAGCTGAGAGCGAGAAACCCTAGGCGATCCGGCGAGCAGAGAGTCAGGTTGGGGGCAGCGATTGCAAATCCAGGTGATTTTCTCCGCATATTGCGCCGGGTTCTGCGCCGCGATGTCGCAGAGATGGATCAACGCCTCCATGGTGGAATCTGGCGAGAAAAAGTGGAGAAATGTGGGATTAAATTGGAATTAATGGTAAATGCTATAGCAGCAGAGGCATAGGTGACAGTGTAGGATAATTAGGTTTTGTTATTTGTTTATCTATTCCAGGTGAAAGGGACAGAAATTAAGGATTAGTAAGCTGATTTCAGTTGCTGCCATTGTTGTTTGCTTCCTCTGTTTTTATTTTTTTTTATTTTCGTTTATTCCTGTTTCTGTTTCTGTTTCTGTTTTGGTTTTTTGGTGAGAGTTGTGACGGTTATCGCGCCTCTCTTGGATCCTCTTTTCGCCGTTTCGTTTTTCTTCCGTCGAACCTGGACAAGAGACCTTTTATTATTATTATTATTATTATTATTAATATATAGTGTATATATTAATAAAAAATTATTACATTGAAACAAAAATAACATTAATCAATCATCAATTTATGTTCACACATTTTCATTACATATAGATTCCATATAATTAAAATAATTACTAAATATATAATTTTATTAACGTTTAAATTTTATATTTAAATAATAAAATAAATAAATTATATAAAGTTATAGACAATTAAAAATTTTTGAAATATATATAAAATAAATTTTTTATATAATTTTTTATTAATAAATGAATGTAAAAATAAATTTTAAAACAAAATTAATAACAAAGCTAAATAAACAATATTAATAAATATATAAAATATTTCGTCTTCCGTCATCATCAATATATAAATTTATTGCAATAATCAAAATATTAAAAATAATATTATTATAATATTTTATTTATAAATATATTTAAAAGAAATTTAATTTATAATAAAATTTTATTTTTATAAAAGATGTACTTTGTATAAGCTATTTTTTTTAGTTTAAATTTGTTATACTTTCACTATTTTATGAGATTGTATAAGAATTTTTATGAAATATATTAAAATCTTTTTTAAATAATATTATATATAATTGCTAATATAAAAAAATATTTTTGTGGTAAATAAACTTTAATATTTGGTATTAGTTGGCCATGAATTTTATTGATAGCTAAATCAAAACAGAGTCGTACTGTAAATTATTTTTTAAAAAATTAAAAATATATCTTTATTTTTAATTGTATGAAGATGAATTCTTAATGAAAAATATTTGTTGGTACGTATGTTGCTTCATAGTTTTTTTTTATTTTTTTGGAAACAAAAGAGGGGAAAAGCCCACAAAACACCAAACTAACTACCAAAAACACAACTATCCTGAGGAACCCATCTAAGCCAAGTTGCTCCCCCTATATCCTCTCTCAAAATATCTTTGATCCCTGAAGGCAGTTGGTGTAAAACAACAAGACCCCCATCATAAAGGAGGGCCATGTTAGCTAAATAATCAGCAACATTATTCCTTTCTCTATAAATATGATTCATTTTAATCTCCCAATTGTGATTCATCAACTGTTGACAAGTATAAATCAAATTAGCTAAGGAAAGCTTGAGACAAAGCTACCATATAAGCTAATTCGCAACTAGTATAGAATCCATCCTCAAATTAGCTAAGGAAAGCTTGAGACAAAGCTTCCTGACTGAAAACTAAATTATTTCTCCATCTTCAAATCCAACAGATAGTAATAGCAAATATCACACACCATTTGTATGAATATTCACTTATACCTTACTTTCTCAAGTTATAACCAATTCAGTCTTTAAAACTTAAAATTTGTTGGATTCTGAACTCTTCCTTAGATAACAAGGAATGTCACACTTGTTTAGCTTTATCAAACCATAGAAAGAGGTGATTTAGATCCTCCACTAAATCTTGGCAACTCACACATCTAGCGTCAAAGGTTAACCATCTTTTAAACCTTTTTGCTTTGCACATGATTTTTCCATGAATAACTAGCCAGAGGAAGTATCTCACTCTGTTAAGCACATCCATCCTCTAAACTTTCTTCCAAATGTTATCTTGGGGAAATGAAGCCATATAAGTTGAGCTAATAAAAAACAAACTTGTGTTGGTTAGGTCCCAACATACTAAGTCTTTTTCCTCATCCTCCCTTAACATAACAACGGTTAACCTCCTCTAAATGCTATCAGGAAGCAAATTCTTAATAGAGCTCCAATCCCATCCCACTCCCTTAATCTAGTAATCACTAACATGATGGTGAAACGCCACTAGATTAATCTCCCTTTGTAACACCTAAATAAAAAGACCCTCCACAAATCAGGTATCTAACTAAAATTCTATTGAGTGACCATTGTTAACCAAAACATAGGTCATTTTATTAAGAATTGGAGCAGCCTTGGCAAGCTCTTACCACAAATTTGAAGTTCCTTGTTTCTTCATAAAACTCGAAACTCCAATATGTTGGCACACATACTTATTCCTAATCACACAAGCCTGAAGGCTTTCTTCATCATGAATAAGTCTCTACCTTATTTTAGTTAATAATGTTAAGTTTATGTTGTGCATATTGTGAATACTAAGGCCCCACATAACCTTAGGTTTAGTCACCATCTCTCACTCAACTAAACTCATTCTATTGTGTTCTTTATTTCCTCTGCATGAAAATTGATGAATCATTCTATCAATAATAAAACAAAACACCAATGGGAATAAAAGCGAATGACATATGATACAGAGGAATAGACGTTAAGGCAGACTGAGCCAAGACCATACGACCCACAAAAGAGAGGAACATCATTTTCCAACCTTCCAACCTAGCAGAGATACGATCCAAAACATTATTATATAAATCACCTAGCATTCTTCCATGAATTGAAGGAACCCCAAGATACTTACCCAGATTATTAGTCATAGGAATGCCTGAGATATAAGAGAGCTCATTTGCAATGCATCTATTTACACTACTAGATATAAATAGTTGAGACTTGAGAAGATTCACCTTTTGACCCAACCCATTACAAAACTTATTGACACAAGCCATAACATTATGAATTTGTTCCACTGTCACCTCCATAAAAAGAACTAAATCATTTATAAAAAAAAATTGGGATAGTTGGGTACCTTGCATGGTTAAATGAATTGGCTTCCACCCACCATCCTCAATCTCCTTGTTAGTCATATGCCCCAACCTTTTAATGCATAATACAAAAAGGTAAGGAGAGATGACATCTCCTTGTTGAATTCCCCTCTTTGGTTTAAACCACTCAAGATGCTCCCCATTTCAGTTCATGGACATTTTCAACATTCTAACATAAGTCATAATATTGTGAACCCAATCTTGATTCAACCCTACCTCAAGGAGAGTATCTTGAATAAAGTCCCATGAAAGTCTATCGTAAGCTTTTTCCAAATCAATTTTAATGATCATCTGACCAATCGCTCCTTTATTATTTCTTATTAAATAGATAACGTCATAAATAATAACATTTATAATTTGCCTTTTAGGAACAAAGCTACTTTTAGGGGAAACAATGGGGGGCATAATCTTATTCAACCTATTCATCATAGCTTTAGTAATAATCTTGTAATTTACATTATAAAGGCTAATCTGTCTGAACTGTTGGACACATTTAGGAATATGAACTTTATGAATTAAATCTAAAATAAGTGTCATTAGTTCCTAATAGAATCTTACCAGTGCTAAAAAAATCCATACAAATCTTAATAATTGACTACCCAACCATTGACCACATACGTTGGTAGAACCCAATATGCAATCCATTAAGTTTTGGAGCTTTGAATGAGCATATGTCAAAGAGAGAACGGGGACATGTTAAAGAGAGCCTTTTTAATATCTTCCATCGTGAAAGGGTTAGAAATAGTTTACAGCGAATCAAAGGAGAGTTTAGAGAAACATCCCTTAGGAATAAAAGAAATATCACAACAATCACCAACACTAAATAATTGTTTATATAACTTAAAACCAATTGCTTAATACATTTGAATCAATCACCCAATTACCCATTTGATCTTTAAGAGCAGTAATTATATTTCGACTGCATTGAACTAATGTTAAAGCATGATAAAATTTGGTATTTTAGTTCCTTGACTTAATCAACTCCTCTCGTGATTTTTGAAACAAAAAAAATTTCCTCCTATTATGACATAAACTCCAACTCTTTCTGAAGATTCATTTCCAATGTAATTAGATAAGGGTTATAATTTTTAGCAAGACATCTCTAAATTCCCTCTTATACAAACCCACAACTTCCATTTCCTCTGAAAAATGCTGCCAAACACCTATTTATTCCAAATCTATAGAGCTAACATCACCTTTTTATTATTCTTTAAAGATATGTGATTGTCCCAATTATCTTCAATCACTTTATGGAAATCAAGATGGGTTAGCCAAGCAACTTGGAAATAAAAGCAATCAGGAAAGAATGATTTAATTCTAGGTTTTAATTTGACAAGGAGTGGAACATGATTTGATTGCAGCTTATGAAGATGAACAACTTCAGCTTCCAAAAATAAATCTTTATAGTCAATGGTACATAGGGCCCTATCAAGACGAGCGCCCTTATAGGAATGCTTTTGTTAACCTCTAGACTAGGTAAACCTCGCTTCAAAAAACCTTATATCCACTTGTCCTTATTCAAAAATCCATTCAACAAAATTTACGCTTCTCTTAATAAAATGTCTGCTGTTAGAATTGCTCTCCTCAATAAACACCGTTGAATTGAAATCCCTAACAACCATTCATTGGTCTGAAAGATCCAGACAGTCTTTGGATAAATCATGCTATAAATATTTACAAAGATGGTGACAGGGACTTCCATAGACAGCTGAGAACATCCAATGTGACCCCCATTATGGCTCACGCAAAAAAGAACAATATGAGGATGAGTTTTAATTGTATTAATATCAATACTATCTTACTAGAGGACCCATATACCCCCTACTAAAGTCGTAACATTCCACACATAACCAGTAATCAAAACCCAAGGCGTTGTAAATCCTATCAGGTTGTTACCCTGACACTTTAGGCTTTAATAAACCACAAGGTTTGTGAATTTGTAACATGTCTTTAAGCATGCAGTTGAACTCCTTCAACACTGCACATTGACAATTCCAAATTAATAAATCCATATAAAAAAGTATCAAATGTAAACCCCAACCCCACATATCACTTATCAATGCCAAACCATACGCAAACGGACACTTAATCAGAGTGCTCGTTAACCTCCTTGTCTTCCCTTTGAACCATAAAGTTCTTATCACTATCAATAGACTTGTCATCATCCTCTTAACCACTATGCATCTTCATCCATAAGGCTGTCAATATCATCAGAAGGATCTTGGTGGTGCTCCATTGGATCTTCCTTTCTAATTAAATAGGGAAAGTCATCCAAAGCCTCTCTCGACCCATGAACAACCACCATGCGCACAATTTCCTTACCTTTTTTTAAACCTCACACCATAATATGTTTTACTTTAGCCATAGCCCAACGATACTTACTTGTGTGTTTTCTAGCTTGAACTTGCTTATTCTGTTTTAAAACATCCATACGTTTCTCCTAACCATTATGGGCTTGGTTGCTTCTTATAGCCTTTTCATTAATCTGTACATTGGGATTTTTCCTTTTATTCTTTAACGTGTCCTTGGTATAACCCATGTTTATCATCCCTGACTGATTCTCCTTATCATTCTCAAACCTATTCATTGAATCAAGGCCCATCCCATCATTCTCTAAGTTCTCCAAAATTGAAAACTTTGATTTTTCTTTAATAACATTATTCAAATTAACATAATTAGGCAGGTACCTTTCTTTCTAAGCATCATTCCTAGCTTTTTTCTCTCCCTTCCCCAATTATTTCTCTTAGCCAACGTCTAAGGTCTAAACGCTTCCATAATTTTCGGAACAACCAACAAATTATCCCTCATTTCACTAACAACCTCTCCTACCTTTACGCCTTCCCCCTTGTCGCCTACCTTATCCTTAACGAGAGGTTATACCTCTCCCATCTCCGGCATCGGATCAATTATATGACTCGGGGAAACCTTTTTCCGGTGAGCATAGACTCTACATTATACTAGGTGTATGCCTTCATATTTGATCCTTCTGATTTTGCATCTCAATTTAAATTCAACAAGCAAGGGCTTAATGATGTGAACTTCCACACATAATCTTGCAAAATTTGCCTTTAGTTACAAAATCAGTAACATGATCGATCTTTACGGGTTTTCCAATCTTTTCCTCTGCCTTCATTAGGAATTCATAATCATAATACTCGATAGAAAGATAAGGAATTAATACCCATACTAACATTTTGGAGTCCATTTCTTCACAATCAAGTAATGATATAGAATCATTCATGACCTATTAAACTTAGCAAATTCATAACCATCCTTAGATGTATATTTAACTAAAAATTAACCATTATCCATAACCACGAGGTCTAGATGAGCTTTAGGCCTCTAGAGAGCCTTAATCCTTCGCAACAGATAGTTATAGCCTATAGATCGCCCAAACACTTTCACAATTAATGTCTCACTAGGGTTGTCTCAATTGAGCTTTCTCCTCCTTGGTTACTTTTATGATAGGGCAATCCTCTTCTTCTTCCTCATTCATAAAAATCTCCCCATCATCAGAAATCCAATCCTTAATGTTTACTAATGTTAGATATCTTAGAAACTTCTCTATTCAATAGTTTATCGTTGAATGAAACCTTGCAAGGCACGTCATTGGCCACCTCCTCTTGTAGCTCCCCCAACAGGGTTTCATCCACTACAGTTTGCAAAGGAATCTCAGTTGACGACCCTCATTCTCCATCATTATTATTTTTGGGTTTCTTTATGCGACATTTCGAGAGATTTGTTCCTTATAGAGAGAGACATAAGGACTCTAATTTTTAACTCATTTGTATTACCATGTACTTATCTTCAGCCAAGAAGCTATTCCTATCCTGACCATATGAGAACATGCTGCTTCAAAGTTATTTCAGTATATATGACATTTCCAATGAAATTCTTGTAAACCATTCTTGTACCATTATATAAACTTGATAGTCTAAATTTAAATTATATTTATCTTAATTTTAAATATAAAGTAACACTACTTTAAAAATATAAATATTTTTATCTATTATTTCAAATATAATAAATTTTAAAGATTAAAATAATATTTATTATTCAATTATTTTAAATAATCACAAATTTCAAAAGATTGAAAAAATAATTAATTATATAAAAAAACATTATCCATCAAATTAAATTTATAATTTAAGATTATTAATTATTGTCAATTTAAAAAAATTATACCTTTTTATTTCCATAAAGATTTTTCTAATCACTCATTTTTATAAATAGCATATTATGGATTTTAAATATCACAAATTTTGAAAATTGAAATAATAGTTTGTTATATATAGAAATATTATTCATTTAATTAAAACTTATAACTTAAGTTTGTTATTATTATCAATTTTAAAAATTTTACCTCATTTTATGTCCAAAAAGATTTTCTCTAGTCAACTGCTTATATATATATATATATATATATATATATATATATACACACACACACACATTCACGTGCTTAACATTTGTTTTCATTACTGGGTTTTTCCCCAGAAGTTTTTTTAACAAGGCAGTCATCTAGTAAAGCATCGTTTCCCATTCATGAATGAAGGCCTTTATTTCTATTAAAAAAAAAAGTTTATTTTCTTTTAACATATTCATTCAGGCTTTAATTTTTTGTTAAATTAAAGGATAAAACTCTTTAAAAATACTAATTTTATGTTTATTAACAATAATATAATAATTTGAATACAAGCTCATATTTTTCATCCATATTTAAAAAATTTTGTGAAAATCTTTTTACCATACCATAAATAATGGTATAAATTTTTTCATATTCATATAAATTTTTAAATTTTGCAACAATAATATTAAAAGACACAACTTATATTTTGATTTATAAAAGTCATTCCGTCAATCAAATAAATTTAAATAATTAAATATAGAATTCTGTAGAAAAATAAGTTTTACCATATAATCAATTAAATTAATCAACATATACAATTAATTTTGATTTCAAACTTAATTTTAAGTGAATATTTGTCATTTGTCACTAATTGTATTAATGACATAATATTTTTTATAAGTAGCAATATAATATATTTTTATTGTCTCATATAGTAAATAAGTTAATAACTAGTCATAAATCTATGCATTATGCGAGATAATTATAATAATAAATCATAAATAAATTTAATATTTATTTTTATCAAATATTGATAACTTAACAATTAAAATTGATATATAAATGAATAATTAAAATTTATTGCATCTAAAATATATTATTATTTTATAAAATCGTTGTCAATAAATATAATAATAATATTGTAATTGAATTAGTATAGTAAAATTTAATAATAACATAATTTTTCAATAAAAATAAGAAAATTTATAGCCTTTTGTCTGTTTTTTATGTGTTTAATTTTTCTAATATTTTATTATTATTATATGAAAATTAAATACTTATTATTATGATAGTGAAACATTTATTATATTATTAAATTTTCTAAATTATTTTTATATGAAGAACTTTTTATATTAAAATTTTTATATTTTGTAATTAATTAAAAAGACTAAATGTTACCACATAATAAAATGAAAACTTATTTATTGTCACTTATTATGTATAATTATAATAATGAATTTTAAATTTATCAAATAATTCGTTAATTAGTCCAATGATTAAAAACTAATATATAAATACTAATTAAATTTTATTTTTATTTTATAATATATTATTATTTTACAAAAAGTTTATTATCGATAAATAAAATAATAATTATGTTGGTATAATCAATTTTAATAATAATATAATTTTTTA
This sequence comes from Omphalea diandra, assembly GCA_949677035.1. Classification (NCBI taxonomy): domain Eukaryota; kingdom Viridiplantae; phylum Streptophyta; class Magnoliopsida; order Malpighiales; family Euphorbiaceae; genus Omphalea; species Omphalea diandra. The sequence continues at coordinate 10,939 of CATIWR010591818.1, forward strand.
TTAAAACTAATAAAATTCATAAATTTCCTTTTGTTGGACATTTTTTTTTATCTTTTTAGATTTTTTTGAAGTTTTTCATATAGAAATCTAAATATGTATTATAACGAATGTGAAGAATTTCTTATATTATTAAACTTTTTATATTTAAAATTTTGCTATATTCTTAATTTTTACACTTTTTAATTGAGAAAATTAAATATTTAATTATTATTTTACTTGTCATATGATAAAATAAAAACACATTATATTTTCACTTATTAAATATATTATATTATTAATTCTATTATTTTATAAATGACAATTATTCATTTAAAACTGAATTTTAAATTGAAATCAATTTTATATATTAATGATACAGTTAAAATCTGGTTTTACCCTATAATACTATTTAGTCTTTTATTTTCAAAAATTACATTAAAACGTCTTTGCCTTTTGACTCTATTATATAAACATGTCATTCTCTTAAATTTTCCGTCAAAATCTTATGATATATCCACTATACCCTTAATTTTGCATCAAATTTTCCATTTCCACCAAATTTTTTTATCCAGACTCATTCATCATTCAACAAATTCAAGAATCAAATTGCATATTAAATCAAAAAAAAGAAATTCAATCTTGAAAATCAATTTGCAAATTAATTCACAAAATCAATCAATTCGTAGAATAAAAAATATAAAAACAAATTCAATGTCAAAAATCAAATTCAAAACAAACAAAAATCAAAATAAAAATAAATTCAACAATTACCACTCATGAAAACCCAGAAAACAAAAAAATCATCAATCCAAAAAACCCAGAAAACAAAGAAAAATTAATACTCATTGAAATCCAGAAAACTCAAAAATCATCAACCTAAAAACAAAGAACAATCATCACTCGTCAATACCTCAAATTACGGGTCAAATCAAACTAAATATTCAAATTCAACAATAAAATAATCAATCAAATTCACTCAAACACCCTGCAAAATCGGATTGCATTTGTTCCAAAATCGCAATGGACAATCAACCAATAAAATCAATTAATTTTTGCTTTAATCAAATGCAAATTTGTTTTGTGTTTGTTATGGATTTTGTTGGATTTGTTCTTTATTTTTCTGGGTTTACGAATGACGATTGTGGTGATTTGTTTTGGATTTTGAGAATGATGATTGCACATTAATAAATTTTTAATTGAATGCAGATTTTAGGGATTATAATAAATCAAATCTGAGTGGTGATTTGTTTACTTGCAAATTTTATGGTGATTTATTTGCATGTTCAACTTTTGGTTTTATTTTGATTATTGGGTTTGATTTATGAGTTTATTTGATAATGGTTGGGTTTGATAATTGATCTACAAGAGTATTTTTGAGTTTTCGATAAACTATCTAGTCATTTTTTGACTTTTTTGAAATTCACTAGTGAAAAAACTCTAAAAATAGATAAAAATTCTTTACAGTATAACGAAGTCAAAACAGATAAATCATTTAGTATAATTTTGAAAATGAATAACTAAATAGAATGACATGACAAAATCTAGGGTATCAACGTATTTAACTCTTAATAATATTAATCGATTTAAACATTTAATTTCCTCGATCAACTAAAAGAAAATATAAAAATTTAACAATATAAGAAATTTTCACATGAAATAATTTAAAAAATTCAACAACATACAATAATTTCACATTCGTGATAATTAATATTTAATTTTCATAGAATAATAAAAGAAATGATAAAAAAACACAAATAACAAAAGTAAAATTATGAATTTTCTTATTTTTGTGTCAAAAAACATATTATTACTAAAATTTATTATGCTAAATCAATTATAAATTTTTATTTTTTTATTTTATTTGGTTAATAATAATTTTATAAAAATATTAAAATTTTAATTATTCAATTAATTAACTAATTATTTGACAAAAATAAATATTAAATTTATTATTATAATTATATTTTGTTATACGTGGATTCACGACTAGTTTTTTTAATTATTCATTGTCATCATTATATTTTTTTTATCAAAATTTTTGAAAAAAAGCATTATTTTAGTAATCACTTTTTTTTTAATTCCAAATTTCTCTATTGTTATAATTTGAATTTTCTATTATTATTCTTTTTCAAATTTATTTATTTATGATGTAACAAAATATAAAAATTTAGCATAAAAATTTTAAGATTATCGAATTGTTAATAAATAAGCATTAAATTTATTTTTCAAATTAATTAATAATTTCTTTTAATGTTCATTTTTTCAATGACCCAATAATATTTGGTGATGATACAGTGTTACGTAAAAACAAATAAATTGAAGGGTAAAAGTATAGAATTTTAAATTTTGTTTAACCACAAAAATGAGAATTCAAAATCCCACGTTTGGGATTCTATGAGAATCCCAAGATGCAAGATTTTTTTTTTTTTTAAAAAAAAGAAGAGACTTAGAAGCTCAAAAAAAAAATAAGGGGAAAATATAAAAATCTATTTTGTAATTTTTATTTTTGATAAATATGGTTATGTGATTTATTTAATAGCAAAATTCTATTTTGTGGTATAATGTGATTTGTAAGGTGATACTAAATCTGTAACTCTGTTACATCCATCTAATATGAATAATTATATTGGATTTTATTTATTATTTCAATTAATTATTTATTTAAATTTCGATGCAAAATTTTTTTACCTTAAATATAAAATTTATTCATTTTTTTATTCACTTTCTGTATATATTTGAATAAATTATACAGTGATAGAAATATAATTTGTTTAAATATATATATATAAAGCAAAAAAATAAATTTTGTATTTATAACAAAAAAATTATATACTCATACATAATTACTTAAAATGATATACAAAATCTAATATCCGGTCGAATGAATATTACTTTACAAATGATATTATATTACATAATAAAATTTTATCAATAAATAAATCACAAAATCATACCTGCCAAAAATAGAAAACACAAGATAAAATTTTTTACTTTCCCTATAAACAACTTAGGCCCAAAACACCCACCATATCAATATTCAGAATATCTTGAAAAGCATCTAGAACATATTGAACACAACGAACACCACGAGGATTCTATCATAATAATATAAAATAAACTACGTATCAAGTAATATTTTTTTAGTAAAATTTTATCATAATAATAAAAAAAATATACTAAAGACCCTCACTGTTGCAATTCTTAAATCCAGTAAAAAAATAGACTATGTAATGTAATAGTTGATAAATATTAAGAAATATTAAGAATTTTAAGAAATATTAAGGTATTTATACTCAAGAATTTTAGTTTAAATGTTGCTAAAATATTAACAAATTTTGTATAATTCTAAAACTTTGAAAGGTATAATTTTTAAGAAATAATATATATATAATGCATAGCATTTGTAAGAACCTCAGGCAAAGAGGTGATGAACGTCTCCTTCAAATCTTTATCTATAAACTAAACCTAATAGTATAGATAAGATTATCTTGAAATGGCCATTAACATAATGTTTAGTTCAATTTAACTTAAATTTAATTATTTTATAAATAAATTTTTTATAAAATTTAATTACAATGAATTTCATGTTTCTTATACTACAAATAAAAATAAAATTCATTTCAAATGAAATAAATTTTATGTTTGGCTTAAACTTATAATGCAATAAATATTTTATTTTATAAAAATATCCTTATATTATTTTTTTATTTTTGTAAATATAAAAATATAATAATAAAATAGAGAGAATAGAAAAAGAATGACGAAAACTAAAAGAGAGTGAGAAAATAAAGAAAAAAGAGAAAGTAAAGTGAAAAAAAAGTATTTTAACTAAAGATATTTTTGTCAGTATATTTTATTTCTAAATTTTATCAAATATAATATAATTTAATTTAATTATAACTAATTCCAATGATTTAATGAAATAAAATTTTAAATAAATATTTATTTATACTAAATATATGAATTTATAAATAAATTTCATAAAATTGTAAAATTCACCAAACAGACATAAATCTCAATTTCACCGATAGTCATGCTCTCTCAATAGTAAAAACTTTTTCAGAGATTTTTTTTTAAAAAAATTATTGCTTGATGCATAAAAGATAAAAGATCCATGACCAGCCTTTTTTATTTTTCTTTTTTAGGCTTACCAGTTTGACTCTGGGATCCACTTTATTCTTAGCCTTGGGCCAGAATGCCACATAAGATTCTAATTTCAAAAATTATTTGAAATGGGTATATTATTATTTATTAAATTAATATTTAATAAATAAATAATTAACAGATAATATGCCTTTGGATGTATTGACTGACCTTAATATATTTCTAAAATAAGTGGAATTAAAATTTTTGATAGTTCTTGTACCTAAAACACATCAAATAAATACCTTAATACATTCTCAAAATATATGGAATTAATATATGAATAAATTATCTTTTGTTACCTAATAACTCGACTGATAAGAAATTATTTGTTTTTGTAGTTCTTTCTTGTAAATGAAACATAAAGGCCTCAATATATTCCTCAAATACATGAAATTATAATTTTTATTTTTCAGTTTCAATTTTAATGGTTAACTTGATTTGTAAGGAAGGTAATGAAGAAAAAAATCTGGTATGTGTAATAATTTTTCCAAAAGAGGAGAGACTGGCAAAGGAAGTAAAGTTGTGGCCCATTGCTTTAGTGTTCCTTATTATTGTGGGCATTGTATACAATTATCACAATACTTATTGGGACACAATTTCAAAGACCCCATAGGCAATAGGGGTAAGCATCCCTTCGGTTCATCAAAGTGGAAGCAATTGTTTGATTGAGTTTGATGTTGTTTGATTAAATTTAAACTTTAATTTAATTATATTTTAAAAAATTGATTAATTCTGAATATATAATCATTGATTAGTTGATTTTTTAATATTAAATAAAATTTATTTAAATAAACTATATAAATATAAATTTATCCTTAAATATAAATAAATATATGGTCTATATCTACATATGTTATTATTAATACATAGTAACTATTATGTCTATAAATAATTAAAATAACATAATTTATATTAAGAAATTTAAATATTTTTAAAATTCAATTAAAAGAATTGAATCAAACAAATAAAATATTATTTGATTTAGTTTAATTTTATTTATAAAAATCAGCGTCATTTAAATTATAAAATTCAATAGTAAAAATCAAAATGAAAAGCTTACTTGATTAAATGCTCACCTCTATTTCCAAGCACATCTCAATTTGTAAAATGCAAAATTTTTCCCCTTAGACATTGAATTCTATTGTTCTACGCCAAGGGGGAAAAATCAAAGAGCTACATTTGTTTTTCTTTGGACAATAAAATCAAAGAGCTACATGTATCTATACCTATTTTAACTTGGATCCCGCATAATTCTAAATAAAAAAGAATAACTCCCAAAAATAATAGTGTATTGCTTAATTTGAGGAATTACAATTTTATTTATTTATTTATTTATTTTATAAAAAGATAACAAGGTTAAATTAGAGCTTTCAAAAGTGTGTCGTGACAGAGATTCAAGAATCTATAGAATTTTATTATTAAAAAAACAAAGACAACTAAAAATAGAGTGATCTTCAATATATATCTTATTTGCACATGTATAATTGGCCTAATTATCTTAAAAATCTTGAACCTTTTATGTTTTAATAAATCCAATTAATTGTTTTACTTCTTTTAATCAATTCTCAATTTAATTTTTTATTTTAAATCTGGTACCACTAGTGGAGAGTTGATATAATACGGTGATTTAACTATAATGTGTAAAAAAAACTGAGATAACTCTTAATACTAACTCATTAGCCATATTAAAATGTACCATTTTAATAAAATGCCCCATTTTAAGGTATAATTACCTTAAAAGTCTTAAACTTTTCATATTTTAATAAATATAGTTAATTGTTTCACATCTTTTTTAATAATTTCTAAACTTAATCTTTTATTTCAAATCTATGTGGCGAATGATTGACCTAATATGATAATTTATTATGATGTGTGGAAAAAACATTTCAGTCAGCTCATAATGCTAACTCATTAACCATATCAAAATGCATCATTTTAATTAAAAAATTTAAATGTTAAAACACTTTTAGACAAAACGTATATCTTAGTGGTACTATGTTTGCAAGTTGCCTTAGGTAGTGATGCTACATAATTAAAGCTCTCATTGTTACGTTCTTGATATGTCAAGTATTTTGTCTAAATATACTTTAACATTTAGTCTTTTTGAATTAAAACATTGTGTTTTTAATTTGGCTAATGAATCAGCATTATGAGTTGACTAAACTTTTTTTTTTTTTACACATTATAGTCAAATCAACGTATAATATCAATCCTCCACCAGCATGATTAAATTTGAAATAAAAAATTAAGTTTGAGATTAATTAACAAATATGAAACAATTATCTAGATTATTAAAATGTGAAAAGTTCAGGATTTTTAAGATAATTAGGCTATAAAAAATAGTGTTTTGTTAAGACAATACATTTTGATTCAACTAATGAGTTAGTATTAAGAGCTAACTCAACCTTTTTTTATACATCATGGGTAAACTAACATATTAAGTTAACCCTCCATTAGCGAGACTATATTTGAAATCAAAAACTAAACTTGGGATTATTAAAAAATGAAACAATTATCTATATTATTAAAATGTGAAAGTTCAGGATTTTTAAGGTAATTAGGCTTACATAGTTGAGAGACTAACAAGATACTTGTATATTGATTTAGAAAAAATTTATTTGCAACTCCAATTTCTTTTTATGCTACTATAAAATTTGATAAATTATATTATTTATATATTTTAAATGAATTATTTTTTTCACATTTGTTACTTATGTACAACCCTTTTATATTATTAAAGTTTATCATACTCTATAACTTAACTAAAACTCACATGCAATACCTTTATGTTATTAAAACTTATCACACTATAAATTTTTCTTATTAAAGTTTATCATGCTCTATAAATTAACGAAAGAAAAACTTTTGTTTAAAGTATTAATGGATCCAATTGCACCAATGCCTTTTCTTGCATGCAATTGGCACAAATAGCAATATAATTGTGTTCAATGATGAGAAGTCCTATATATTGATCGCATTAAAAGTATTTAAATCACTGTTTATCATATTAAAAATATTTAAATCACTATATCTTAATGAAGTAAATATTGTCATGTAAGAAATAATCAATTTATATAACATATAAGATTTTTTTAAAAAAATCATGGATATTATTATAAGGTATTTGTTTCGATTTAATGACTTGTTTTAATATAAAGTATTTGAAAGTTATGATAAAAATGAAAGACGAGGATTTTAAAGTGCAAATAGATTTTGTAATTGAAAAGCAATTTTTTATGATGGAAAAAAAGGGTTGTAAAATTAAAAGGATAGAAAAGAAAAATAGGGGATTGTGAAAAAAATTTAAATAAGGAGAGGTTGTAAAAAGAAAGAGACTGTAAAGAAAAAATAGGAGGTTGTAAATAGAATTTTTCATCAATTTATTATATATTTTAATTTGAATTAGACCTAATATAAAAGGCCTGTCTCAAATTTAGGCCCAGATGCAACTCAAGTAAAATATATTGGCCCGAATTAAGGTCTGAATGGGCCTATAAAATCAACAAGTCCGTTCTATGTCTTGAGAGTTAAGAGTCTCAAGCCAGTGGTAGGTTATATCATGTCTAACTATAATATCAAGCTGCAAACCACATTTCTTTTTCTATATATATGCCATAGATGCTAAGCTTGTAAACACACATTTTTTTCCCCTTCCATTTATATTTTTTTTATTAATTTCTATTTATATCAATTTATTCACATGTTGTCAGACTTTGGTTCATTCTAAATCAATAGAATACCTCAAATTACCTTTCAGACTAATAATTTTATTTAAAATTTGGTTCATTCTAAATCAATAATCTTATATGATTATTTTGATATTCAAATTAGTATTCATATAAACTCAAATTCAAACTTTTCTTTTGAAATAAGTTTTTTAGATATACTTTTGACTTTTTTATCATTACTAATCAACTTTTGTCATGTTGTCGATCGATCAATTTTTAGTAATGTGATTAGAAAGAACATGCACCCATTTTATCTAATATTTTCACTTTGGTCAAATATATAGGCACAATTCTTGTGAATAATTATTTAGACTAATAATATAATATCCATGAATTGAGTTTTTGTTAGATTAGAAAATGATTATAATATATATACAACTAGGGCTTCCTTTGTTTCATTAATTGATGCTTGTTCTTCTTCCACACTCCATGCGAAAGGGTAGACCTTCAAGCTTTTACTAATGATAAAAGCACAAGGAATTCCTACTACTGCCTTTTAGGTGGAGCATATGTGATGCAAGTTATTTGACTTTATGAATGCGCAATTATTCATTTAGAAACTTTTGAAATTTATAGGCCCATACTTAACAAATGAATGGAACAACAAATGCAGTCGGTGAGCAAGGAAGAGACTAGTTTAAGTTCTTATAACATTTTCCTGTTAGATTTAATCACAACAAATTATAGGTAAAAATCCTAAAAATCTTCAAAACTGAATATTTTACTATACAATAAATACATAAACAATATGATAAATTTATTTGAATTCACCGTTGAATTGAAAGATGAAGCCAGTGACGAGGCAAATTGATTTCTCCCTCTTATCCTTTACAGCTTGTTCGGTAGATGGGATTACTTAACTAAGCCATGGTATTAGTAAATAACATTATATTTGGTACATATGATACAGGTTGGATTTAATAATCTCAAATCTTAGCTAACCTATGAGAATAGTCTTACCCAAAATCTAACTCCCCTATGTCTTTAATAATTTATCTATAGTAGGATTGCTAAACCCATGGTTCATAAATTTTAATTTCGAAACTAACCTTTTTTTTTTTTACTTCATTTCTCAAAAATGACCTAAAATTTATAATTTATTTTTAATTGCATGTACTTATATTTTCGTTCAACTAAAAAAAATAAATCATATGATAATAATTAACATAAAAACAAATAATATTATAAAAATTAATTAATAAATCATATGATAATAATTAACATATGATAATAATTATGTTCATAAATCATATGATAAAATGATACATAAGAGCCAAAAATAGTGATAATAATAAATCATATGATAATAATTAACATATAAAAGGATAATATTATAAAAACCAATTGATATATGAGAGCAAAAATATTAATTCAAGCTAACGATTATAAAAAGAAAATAAAATTTTTTGTGATAAAGAAAAAAATTAAAAAAACAATTATTTTTATATATTGGGTGAAAGGTGTTTAATTAATTTAATAATTTATCTCTTTGGTTAAACTTTCCTAGCAAGCGCAGGATAATAAAAATAGGATTAACTAATATTATGGAATAAAATGGTTACACCAAACAAATTTTAATACAAGCAATCCTATGGTTTAACTAGGCATAGGATTGAATCTAATTTTAGGAATTATGAATCCATGAACCAAAATCAGACTCTTAGATGAAGTTAACAATTCATACACACACATATAAACATTATCATTTAATTTGCTATGTCCATCACCTAATCTTTAAAATCAACAAAGAGGATTAATTCACACAATTTAATTAATTATTTTTACTTTCTCATTTAATTTAATTGGTCCACATTTAGTGGGTTATATCTAATCATCTTCCTTATTGAAGTTTAACTAGTTCTAATGATCTTTCTCATAGTTCTAATGATCATTTTCATTTAATTCTAATTAGTTCTAATAATCATCTTTCTCATTTAATTTTAATTGAACTGCATTTGATGGATTATTTCTAACATTCTCTTATTTAGTCCAATTGAAATTAATATAACATCTATTATGTTCATAATAATCAATCTCTTAAGATTCTATTGTAATAATAATATAATATGAAAAATTATCAAGTGTGAGTTATGGATGTCATGTCATATTTCTCATAACACTCCCTTCCATATACTACAATACTTATGATTCATCATACTATATTCATAATGGAACATAATTCATAATAGTCCATGATAATGATTTTCTTGTTTGACTTGACATACATTATATGTACACAAACATTAAAACAAAAAAAATCCATAATGCATATAAGAAACAAATGATCAATCACAGAGTGTCACTGTATAATCAATTATTCTAATCATCATTATAACCAAGGCCTATCTTTAGAATATGTTCTTTAAGTAATTTTAGTTGTAGGTCTTTTGTTAAAGGATTTGTAATCATAAGTTCAGTATGATGTGCTAAATAGACACTCTTTATTTATGATACTCCTTTTTAATGATAAAATACTTTAATTCCGTATGTTTGACACATTTTGAATATTTATTATTTTTAGAGAAGAACATTATTGCATAATTATCATAATAAATTTTCAGCGGCTTAGTAATGGTGTCAACAGTCCCAAATCCTGAAATAAATGTTGCATCCATAATGCATGAATAGTGACTTTAATGCATGCAACAAACTTTGCTTCTATAATGGATGAAGCATAGATAGTTTATTTTGCACTTTTTTTTTTTTTATGACATTGTGGCCTCTTCTAATAGAAATATGTAACAAAATGTAGACTTTCTATTGCCAAAGCATCCAACAAAATTTGAATCTAAATATTGTATCACTTCTAATTCATTGGATCTCTTATATGTTAGGGTGTAATTTTTTGTTTCTTATAAGAACCTTAATACTTTCTTCGTAGCCTTCCAATAATCAACTATAGGATTACTTTAATACCTATCTAACATTCCAACAACAAAACTAATATCTAGTCTAATATAGATTTGCAAGTACATTAAACTTCTAACAACAAAAACATATGAAATTGATTCTATTTCTTTATGTTCCATATCATTCTTTGGATATTGCATAAGACTAAACTTATCACCTTTCTATATGGAAACAACCCCAGGTGAATATTTATTCATATTGAATTTTTTAAGAATTTTTTTTAGTATAAACTTTTTGAGACAATCCTAACAATCCATGTGATCTATTATGAAAAATTTCTATTCCAATCACATAGGATGCCCTTCTCATATATTTCATTTCACAGTTCTTTGCGAGAAATACTTTAGTCTCATGCATTATACTTTAATCATTAGTATCAGGTAAGATGTCATCAACATATAGGACGAAAAAATGTAAACTTGCACCCATCGATCCTTTGTTGTAGACATTGATCAACTTTGTTTTCTTTAAAATAAAAAAATGTAATAATTGTATTGAATTTAATACACCATTGTCAGAAAGCATGTTTAAGTCCATATATTGATTTCTTAAGTTTACACCATTTGGCTCTTTCTTTCCATAAAAAAACCTCAACTGATACACGTAAACCTCTTCCTCTAAATCTCAATTCAAAAAGGTTGTCTTCATATCCATTAGATGTAATTTTAAATCATAATGAGCTATTAGCATCGTAATTATTCTTCATAAATATTTTTTAGAGATTGCAGAAAATGTCTTTGTATAATTAATGCCATATTTTTTAATATAATCTGTAGCAATGAGCCTAACTGTATATCTTTCAATATTGCCTTTAAAGTCATGGTTTGTCTTAAAGACCTACTTACAACCAACTCTTTTACAATTTTCTTACAATTCAACAAGATCCTAGATATTTATTTTTTCTTCATGGATTTCAATTCATCTTCCATAGCACTAATCTATTTATTTGATTTGACACTTTCTATTGCTTGTAAATATGAAATCAGATTTTCATTGATTCCAATACCGAAATTTGGCTCTTGCAAATATATCACATAATCATTTGGAATAGCTAATCTCCTTACTCTTTAAGATCTCCTAAATGTTATTCCTTGTGGTTCATTTGTATTAGTCATATTTGAGTTAGCTGCTTGATAGGACTGTTCTTCATTCAAATATTGTTAAGTATTATTAATATGTTCTTCAACACCTTGAATAATATTCAACAAAATAATGGATAAAGGAACATTCATGTGTGAAGGATTATTTATAGTAATTTCCTTTATCTCAACATCATGTCATTCATTACTCCATTAACATCACCATTCTCAATAAATTTTGCATTTTTGGTTTCAACGATTCTTGAACTATGCTTTGGATAATAAACATATACCCTTTAGATTTTTCTTGGTAACTAATAAGGTAACCACTAATAGTTTGAGAATCTAACTTTCTTTCATATGGATTATAAATTTTCACTTTTGTTGGATAACCCCAAACATGTAAGTTTATTGTAAGCTAGGTTTCCTTCCTATCCACAATTCAAAATAAGTCTTTTGAATAGCCTTACGAGGAAACTTATTCAATAAATATGTCGCAGTTTTAAACGCATACATTCATAATTATTTGGGTAGAGAGGAGTTACTCATCATACTCCTAACTATATCCATTAAAGTCTAATCACACTTTTTTGTTATAGTATTTTATTGAGGTGTACTTGGCATTGTGTACTATGCACATATCCCCTGTCTTTTAAGGAATTTTGCAAATGGACAAGAACACTATCTATGGTAATCAAATTTCCTATAATATTCACCAACTCTTTCAAATCTTACAATTTTCACCTTTTTATGTAATTGTCTCTCAACCTCCTCTAGGTATGCCTCAAAAGCATTTACTAATTGAGATTTTTCTTAAAGAACATAAATGCAACTATAATGGAAAAAATATCAATAAAGGTGATAAAAAAACCTTTCTCCGTTGGAGTGCTAAAAGGTCTACAAATATCAATATATATTATTTTAAGAAGTCAGGTGCTTCTTATGGCTTTTTTCTGAGTATGTTTAGTTTGCTTACTTGTAATGTAATCCACACAAACTTCAATATTAGGAAAATCTAAATTTGAAAGAAGTTCAAAAAAAATCCAAACATTTATGCCATAAATAAGTAGAATTTTCATTCATCATGTGTATCATTTACGTCCAATATTGTTATTCATAGTAAGCAAGGATTCAAAAAAATGTTATTAAGTTTCAATTTGTGTAAACCATCAATAAGAAAATAGGAACCAATAAGTCTAGAATTCTTATACAAATGAAAACTATTATATCTAAACTTGCCATTAAAACCATAAACATCTAATTTAGAAAACTGAAATAAGGTTTCTACTTAGTAAAGGTGCATAAATAATTTCAAATATGTCCATATAATAACCACTTTAATTAAGTCCTTATGCCTTCAATTGGTGCCTTATCATGCAATTTCCAATAAATAAAAATTTATTTGCTAAGTCCATGCTTCATATTGTAAGGAACCCCTACTTTGTATTAGACACATGAGTATAGCATCAAAATTAACCCACTAAGTATTATTGAAAACATCAATTAAGTTTGATTCAAAAATTACATAAGCATAATAAAAGATACCTTTCTTTTTTAACCAAGTTTTGCATTTCAAATAATCTTTCTGATAGTGTCATTCTTTCTTATAGAAATGGCATTTCTTAATTTTTCGTTCCTTCTATTCTACCTAAGAAGTATTCATAGATCTTTTATTTTTCTGAAACTTGTTAGCTTTCACTTTCATTCCTTTTCTAGCTCATTACCCCATAAGGTTGATAATGTCAATTCCTTGATTCTTTAATCACGTTTCTGTCTGAATAAGCCTACTGGACAATTCATTAACATCTCACTTGTCTTTCATAATGTTAAAATTAATTTGAAAAGGTCCATATTTAGGAAGAAGTGAGTTTAATATAAATTGCACTAAGAAAGAATCCTCCACTGCCTTTCCTAAGACTTAGTCTTATTGTGATGTTTGTCATCTCGATGATATGTTGTTGCATACTCTTCAATCCATCATACTTCATGGTTGTAAGGTTTTCCATCAATGTACCAACGAAAGATTTATCCGCAAAAGAAAAAACGTTCTTCCACAAATGTAAGAAATTCTTTGGCACTTTTAGTTTGTAGAATGGTGGACTTGATGTTGTTGGCAATTATCATTAGCAAAAAGTTTAGGCATATTTTGTTACTGTAGTTCCATGTCTTAAATTATAACTTTTCAACCTTACTACTTAAATAAGTAATAGTAGCAGATTTATCTTTTAATAATGCTAAGTTGAGATCCATTAAATCTAAGTGGAAATTAACTTGCTCATGTCGTTCAAAGAAATTTGTACTATTAAATACAGTAATAGATGATGCATGTGAATCAATTACAACAGTAATAAATTATAATAAAATGCTCACAATCAATACAAATTCAGTACCATACAAAGTAGTTGTCCTTTCGTAGATACTACAATATACTTTCTATAATAAATGCTACGTATATAAATTTAATGGATAATAGTCACATTTTAATTAATCACATTTAACATATTTGGATAATTAAATATATCCAATCGGAATATACCACAATAATATTCAACAATCATAGAATAATAATTTACCTTTGAGTAAATTCTTAAGTTTCAACACTTGTCAATACTTGATTTATCATCATTCATGGTATTTCATCAATAATAAGAAGAAATGATTATATCCATACATGTAATAAAACATTCTAGTTTATGTCACTTTGACAACTATAAACTACAACAATAGTTATACATGTAAGAAAATATTCTATCGTTGAAGTCACTTTGATAACTATAAACTATAACAATAATTACATGTATATATTCATAATGTAATACAACAAAATATAAACCATAATAACATAATTTTTTTGTAATTAAATAAAATAATTATGAACAACATAAATTAAGGCACTTGAATAATTCAAGCTTCAAGAAATGAGGCATGGTTGTGCATCTAAAGCACAATTTTGTCATAAACTACGCACAGTTGTCTACATAAGCATACACAATCATGTCATATTCACACCAATAAAAATTAAAAATTAAATAATCTCTAATTTTATAATAGAATATGCATAAATCTTCAAACCATAGTGTAAAAATACATTAATTGATATTATGATGAGGATTGCACTAAGCCATAAATTCATTAAACAATTATTAATGTATGAAAAATTTCATCAAGTCATAAATCCAATAAACAACATAACATTAAAAATCAATCATTCAACACAAATATTTTTTTAAAAAAATAAAACTCGTAATTAACATTGTATCCTTGAAGGTTAGGGCTTTAAATATTCCTTAAACACAAGTATAAAATCTTAAATATAAAATCATAAATCAAGTGATTTCTATCCATTATGCATTGAGCATCCTCAGTTTTTTTAGCAAAGACTCTGATACCATTTGTTATATTTAATAAGGTTAATGACACAGGAGGCTACCAAACTATATCAATTGTTTTAAATTTGTAACTTATTTTTAATTTGATCAAATCAGTAATCATATTATAATTTTTCGTTCAGGCCGAGGTCGCCGTTTAATTTTTGGTAACTTTTTGCTTATGTGGCATTGATTAAAAATATTCAAAAAATATTTTACACATGTATTGTCATATTATTGAACATATAAATCTTGAAGATGATATAAACAAGTCGATATGACAGCTGATGTGACACAAGTGTAGAATATTCTTAATTTGGTACCGCATAAACAAAAGATAACCTAAAATTAAATGGTAATCTCAGCCTAAACAAAAAATTATATTAAGATTACTAATTTGATGCAACTTAAAAATAAGTTATCAATACAAAACAATGGGAAAGTTAGTAAGCTCATGTGTCATTGACCCTTAATCACAACAAAATATCATAGATAAAAATCCTAAAGATCTTCAAAATTGAATATTTTACTACACAACAAATACATAAACATGATAAAAAAAAAATTTGCTTGAATTCGTAGTTGAATTGAAAGATGAAACCACTAATGAGAAAAATTGATTTCTCTCTCTTATCACTTAATTCTTTATCACACCCTTAGATAGAGTTATGGTTATGTGTTGTCATTGGATGAGAGACCAATTTATATATACACACACACACACACTCACACTCACACACACACATTATCATTTAATTTTATACGTTTATCACATAACCTTTAAAATCAACGAGATTAATTCACACAATATTTAATGGGTTATATTTAATCATCTTTCTCATTTTATTTTAACTAGTTCTAATCGTCATCATATTTGATGGATTATTTCTAACATTTCTAGAAAAGGTATGCAGAAACTTTCCATGAAAAAAAAAAAAATCGGTGGGGGATGGTAATATAGCGGAAAATTTGTGTTTGTTTGTCATAAAGATTATTCTTGACGTGGTGAAAAATTTCTGCCCTCTTTAACTCACATATGGAGCTAAAGAGTACACCCTTCCCTCCTCCCCAATACGTAAATTGAATCCCTATGAAACCCTGTAAAATATTTTAAGTTTAGAACTCAATATAATTAAAAATTTTAAAAATGATTCAAAAAAATTTAAGATGGATAATTTCCATAAAATTGAAGATGGAAAAAAAATTCCTCCCATCAAAAGGGATGGAAATGACTTCTATCTCGTTATCATTTTAAAGAAAGATATAAAAAGTTTTCATACATTTCAAAAACCTAGTAATATGACAAGTATCACATTATTGTGGTCATGTTCATTGTTGAAGTTGGAAGTACGTAACTAGTTAACCAATTTAATGATATTGAGATTATATTATAAAAATATAGGTTTAATTTATAAAGTTATGAGTTGGATTTTAGTTAAAATGAAATTGCACTCTAAAAATACAAATTTCAAAGCATATGAAACTATGTAGATATATAATACAGTAATAAAGACAAAATACAAAAAAGTTGAAAATGTGTAACACAATTTTGAAACTTAACTATCTATCTATGTTGCACAAAAACATTAATAGTGATACAAATACACTTATGATACAGACACAAATTGATACCAAGGCAATCTTCAAAAGATAAATACATGATACATGTTAACAAAAAAGTGTAAATAAATACAAAATTTTGTGTGCCATTAATTGTAGTTACATAAAAATTCTTATAACTATTTTAAAACCTCTCGATCTGGACAACACTTCAGCAATCACTAACCCACTGAGAATTTTCAACTTCTAGAAAGTGAAATGGAACTAACTCATATATAATTCTTAAGCTAATCACGGAAGTAAAAATGTATATATATAGGTAGTATCTATGTGCTCTTGGTGTAAAGGTAATGAATATCTCTCTCAAGGGCTCTATGACATTTGGTGTTGTGTTGTTTGAAGACTAGCTGCCACCAAGTGAGTCTAATCCATGCATATACCCAAATGGAAACATGGGAAAAACATCAAGCACTTGGAGTTCTTATTATAAAATAAAATTTTCCTAAATCAGGTAAATTAAAATTCCTAAAATGGATAAAGAATCTTTCCATAAAAAGAGATGAACTAAAAGAATTAATTCATTTCCTTTTCCACATGAATAGCAATTGAAACATAGATTTGAACTAAAAATTTTAAGGAGAAATCAAAAGTGATCAACAAATCTCTAAAATTAGAGGTAGAATTTCAAGATTCGCATAATACCAAGACAAAGTACCCTCATATTCAACTACTCCATGCATCCTACTACTACTTGAGTACTGTAAACACCATTTGTTACACCAACAAATCAAATCCATATCCCAATCTCAGCGATCAAAAGGACCTGTAGGATCAAGCTGCTTACACAATCCAAGATAAGTAAGATAAAGAACGCGATCTTTCGCCCCCGTGCGGTGATTCTTGGTATGCTTACAGAAATACTTCAACTGTTCAAGAGTGCAACATCCCAACATCTGACCAAGGAGCAAGAACAACCAGTTTATCGACTTCTTCTTATCAGAAATCAGTGGCTTAACACTATTTTCTTGATCACAAAACTTGCACTTGGGCAACAGCGGAGTCATCCATACACTAGGCGCCCTATCATGCATGACACTCTTATTCTCCACAATAAACCTACCCACTTCAACAAACTTCGTTTCCAAATCAAACCCCATCTCGTATTGCTTCTCACATCTCTTGCATTGCACTTGACCCGTGATGGTATTGATCTTTTTTGACAACAAGTACTCGAGGGTGTGCACCGTGGCTCGGTGGTTCGTTGCCCAGAGGAACGGGGGCGGGACACTGTCGCTCTTCCCTTCGCGGGGGCCCTGAGTAGGGTTGCGACGGGCGCGGGGAGGGCGAGATGTGCCTGCATTAGAAGAAATAGTGGAAGCAGGAAGATAGAACGACGGAGCGACGGGGTCCACCAAGGGAGGAGGAGGAGGTGGCAGCGGCGTAAATAAAGGAAAGTGAAGAGGGGTAAGAGTAGGGGTAGGGTTGGAAATTAGGGCGGCTTGTGGTGGTGGGGATGTGGGTTTGGTTTTAGTGCGGCCAAAGGTTAAAGAAAGGGTAAGCGAATCTTTGTCGTCTTCGTCAAGGTTGTGCCTTTTCTTGGAAATCTGATGGTACTCTTCAAAATCTGGCTGCTGGTTTCCATTGTAGTTGTTGTTGCTGTTCTTTCTCTTTGCAGAGATTTCTTGCTGGTCGTCCATGTTATCTTGTTCTCTGTTGTTCATGATGGTGATTAGGGTTTCTTTAAGAGTGATAAATAGTAACGATGGTGTGGGTTTTGCCCTTATTTGGTGGTTTTGAAATGGGCAGGAAACACAAGCTGAGAAGCGGAAGGAAATTTTTTTTGTTTGAGATAGGAATTTTAGTTTTGTTAGAGTTCTTCCAAATTTGGAAACAAAGGCTATTCAAATTCCATTTTTCTCTCTGTTTTTTTTTTAAAAATTTTATTTTATTATGAGTGTCTTTTTCATTAATCTGTTTTCTCATGGGTTATAATACAGTGTGTGCGTGTGTATGTTTTAAACCGATGTTTTGTGATACTAATCATAAACCAGTCTTGATGATAGACATAGAATTATCTGATTAAATTAAAGATATGAATTTATTCTTTTATATCCCATTTCCTTCCTATTTAAGCTATAGATAGTTAGCATCTCTTAGATTTCTACAGTGTCCAAAATCAGGCAATTCGATATGTGATTATCATGCACACAACAAGCCCTAAATTGCCTCCTATTATGTCATTGTTTTAATTAATTATCAGTTGATAAGAATGCATTGGTATTAACAGATTTAGACTTCCAATCTCTTCTTTTGTTCACACTTCTTATATGGACCTTGAATTTCATTAACACGGTAATGACTAAAGACAATGACCCAAAAAAGTCAGTGTTGGAAAGAGTCAAAATTTAATGCATAGGGGAAAAAAAGGAACAAAGAAGACTAGTTCTTAAGAGATGAAGACTGAAAAACTTGA
Organism: Omphalea diandra; assembly: GCA_949677035.1. Lineage (NCBI taxonomy): Eukaryota > Viridiplantae > Streptophyta > Magnoliopsida > Malpighiales > Euphorbiaceae > Omphalea > Omphalea diandra. Next base: position 30,182 of record CATIWR010591818.1, read on the forward strand.
GATTAATTAGTTGGTTAATTGTTTGTGACAATATAAGCCCTTCATCATTATAGTGCATTAGTCGAATCTAGCTCTTAGACCTGCTAATATGTCTGTCTCTATCTGTTTAATACAAAAGCCTAAGCTTAAGTTATTAATTGCTATAAATTCTTTATGGTTTTTCACTATTTAATTAAATTTTTTCTCATTTTTTAACTTCGGCATAGTATGAAATCATCTGCCTTATTTGATCTATTAGACTATTAGATATGTATATTAGTTTTTCTATTAAAAATTTATGGAAATTTTAATTCTATATATCAAAATTTACTTCTCTATTAGTTTTCCATTAAAAATTCATAATACTTTTAATTCTATATCAAATTTTACATTCTCTTCATATTAGTTATCTCCATTTGTCTCTTTAAATCTCAAACAATAAAATCAACTAAACACCAACTCAAAATTCAACACTCTCATTGTTTTTTAATAGATATCGTTTTGAATTTTTACACATATATTAAGAATTATTAACAAGTGTTATTACATATAAAAAAGTATGTTACCCTCAATTAATTATTTTTATAAATTATTGTACACTATAAAAAGAAATAATTATTATGAAAGAGAAAAATAGTAGAGCTGAAAAAAATTAATTAATGTTCATTAATAATTGTAAAATATCAAGTATTATGAAACAAAAATTTCTTTCTAAAACCACATCTACTTTGAAACGGAATAAGTATTTTCTAATTTACTTTTTTTCCATGCTATAATATCTTATCTCTTTAAATTTCAAATACTAAAATCAATCAAATACTAACTCAAAATTCAATATCTTCTAATTTACTCTATCATGTTATATACACATAATGACTAAAATATAACAAAACTTTGAAAGAACATCTACGAGCAATTTGAGAAGCAAAAACCAGGAACAAAAATGAAAATTAGTCCTGGATACCATTAAGGAAGACGACACGGCATACAAAATTCTCAGGAGCTATAAACTTAGTCGCTTTAATCTGCCCTTGCTTCTCTTTATTCCAAATTTTATGAAGACAAAAGAAGATGGGTCTCTTTACAGGATTGGGAGACGAAGACGAAGAAGATAATGATTGGCTATTTCTCTCTTTAAACTGAACGCGGCAAATAGGTCAGCCAGGTCAAATTCAAATTAATTTATATTATTTTTCTTGAATGAGTTTCAATTACATCATTATGAGTCACAAATTGAGTTATTTTAAATTGTCAGTTGAGTTGAATCATAGGATTAAGATGTAAAAGAAAAAAAAGTTGGATTATATTTCGAGTCGGACAGAATTACTCTTAATTTTGATTCTTTTCAAAATAAAAAATTTAATTTTGATTTTTAAATAAATCTAAATTATTTTAAATAATTTAAATGAGATTAATTGGTGAGTCAAATCGAGATCAGATAAATTTGAATTGACCCACAAATTGTATTGAATCATTTTCGAATTGAATTATTTTGAATTTGTTCAATGTTGAATTAGGTAGGGTTGTTTTCTGATAGGATCACATCATAGCCCTAAAATGCTAAAATTGATCTCTTTATATGCTTCATCGGCCTAAATCTCATGTTTCTGCTCAATCAATTCTCTTTCCCAAATTAGTCAAACCACAATGTATCGTTCGTCAGCTGTTATAAGCTTTGTTTTCTTATCACTTTTTTATAAATTTGCTCTCTTTCTTTTTCTCTATAATCAATTTTCAAAGACTGAAAAGAATCCTTGCCATATGAGATTAGTGGTGCTATCGGGTCATGGCTTCTCCTTTTCTTACAAAAATATGAGAAATTCTTCAATAGGGCATTTTTATTTCTTTACTTTTTGACTTCTATCGTTCTGATTAATAGAAATAATGATAAAATATTTACATAATAACATTGTGATGTAACTGCTTACACTTACTTTATTTTTAGTTGGTTTAGACCTTCATTTTCTATCATATTGTTGGGTCTAAATTTCATTGTGTTGACTTCTTGTGTCTGTTGAAAAGGTTTATTAACATTCGAGATTCTATATTGTTATACTTTTATTTAGGGTTTTTGGTGCAGCTGTTGATAGAGTTTCTCATTTAATATCTAAGAAATAGTTGTTTAATAAACTATACAAAATAGCAATAGGTAGTAATACAACTTCAATCAACTATTGTTTTTATTAGTTCTATTTAAAATTTTTTTCTGAACTTTTGCATAATAATTAAAAAAAGTCAAAATTATTCTCGGACCTTTGTAATAATAACTAAAGAAAAATTAAATCCATTTTTACTTTATATTATTCTTAAAATTTTATTATTCACCCACCAACTATAAATTATAATATTTTAATTATTTATATAAAAATAATTTATTTTTTATTATATATAATTTTTATAAAAAATTATATGTAGGATGTTTTAATTACTAAAAATATATTAATATATATACTAATTAACATTAACAAAAAATAATTATTAAGAGTTCATACATACAAAATAATAATTATAGTATGAAATAATACTATAGAAATATATGTGAAAAATATATTATTTATTATATATTATTTGTATTTATTTAATTTCATGTATAAAATATTAAAATTATACCTTTATTAGTTATTTTATGAATTAATAATAACAGTTAAAAAAAAATTTATCAACATCAAACCAATATGAGCCATTGGTTATCAACTATCAACAATTGATATTAATTACATTATCAGCTATCTTAAACAACGCTTGAATTTGTATATAAATGATTTTATTTCGTTTGTGACAGAACCCTTTCTAGGAAGACTAATGACAGAAATTACATATCAGTTTTTTTGTCATTTTTTTTATTATTATTATTAACCTTTTTCTCTTTTCTTTCTTTTTTTTGACCATTTGACTACATACCTACCTATATATTAACCCGAATTAATGGTATTTTTACTTATATATTCATCAACTGATTAGTGGTATTTCTGCCCAAATATCAAACTCAATACTATGTGTTAATTGTTTGGATTGATGACATTCATTGTCAATATAGTTGATTGATACTAACAGTACCTAACATCTAACCCCTTTTGGTTAATTTATTTTCCCTCTAGAAATATTTCGAGGGTGACAATAATATGATTTCGTAGGATTTCGAAAAATGACAACAACAATTTATAAATATTAATCCTAATTTTTATTATGTTTTCGTAGCAAGATGTCAAGAATGCCCGCAATTAATTGACTAATAATTATACAAACAAAAAACTGGAAACTTATGAATGACATATTAATAATAGCTTCATTATATTTGGAGCATCTAACTCTTACTCTATTTTCTCTCAGTTTTGGTGTATAGAATTGCACACCTTCATGTAAGTTCTCAAAGTACACGTCACAACTTTCAAACACGAAAGCTGTAATAATTTTATTTTTCAACTTTTACTGGACAAATTTTGGTGCAACAACTTTTTGGTTAATGTTATGGGCCTATGTAGAAGGGATCCATCTAGGACTCGATTAACCTAAATAAACTTGGTTTTAGTTCTTCTAATTATGGGGATTCCGTTATTCAATCAAACCCAAATTCTTCAATGCCACCATCATTTTTTTTTGTTTATTGCAGAGGCAAAATTATACTAGTTAGATTTGAACTCTAGCGTCCATGTTATTGATATTCCCCTGGGTTAATTTCTCTAAACTTCTTGATATTTATAATATCTAATTAAGTTGTCTTTCACTTTTTAATATTATACTAAGTCATCTCTTACTTTTCAATATTATACTAAGTCACTTTTCATGTTTGTCTCATTACACTATTAAAAATGTTATTTTTTCGTTAGTCAAAAAGAATTTGGTAAAAAATAAGTTTTATATTTTATTAGGTTAATTATTTTGAATTTTTAGTGTTTGTTATATTTAACTAAATCATCTCTTACTTTTTAAAATATTATACTAAGTTATCCTTACGTTTACCCTATTACACTAAAAAATTCTTACAATGTTCATATAAATTTAATAAAATGATTTTTTAGTTTAACGAAATAAAATATAGGAGATAATTTAGTATAATAATGAAAAGTGAGAGTTAACTTAGTTAAATATGATAAATTTGAGTGTTCAAAGTAATTAATCATATTCCTCTCTTTCTTGATTTTTGTTGGTTAATTTTTGCTTTTTTTTTTTTTTTTGGATTTCTTCCTCTATCTATTTATTGTCTCTCTTTCTCACTTAGAATCTCAGAATCTTTGCCCATAGTCCTTTTTACAGAGCTCAGGTTTATATCTTCATTCAATCCGTTTGAAAATTTTGATTATTTTGAGCAGGAGATGAGATTAGAGTTTATTTTAAGAGTGCGAGTCAACTTTTATGATTTTACAAGTTATAAATACTTACATGAATAAACTTGCATATCAAATCTGATTTTGATAAACTTGATGTAAAATCTCAATTTTAGTCAAGAAAATTGGTAAAAACACAATTTTATTATCAATTTTATGAGTTTACATTTTATCTTTACTTTAATTATTTAGAAAATTAAAAGAGAAAATATTAGAAATTTAACTCTTAATTTTAAGTAAAATAATCTAATAACTTGTATATTAAAATTGCAAGAGATCAATTTTATGGTTTAAAAACATTTATAATTTAAAATGTTGAATAGTTTTGAAATGAAATAGAGAAAAGTAATAAAATAATTTGATAGTGTAAATAAATTTGATCCTAATTATTATGGCCTATATAAGTTTTTTTTATCCTTTTCGTATATAGTCTTGAATATTTAATTTCAAAAAAAATTATTTTAGAATTAATTGATTTTATTATCAATTATTGTAGTACAATTTTCATATTCAGAAACCTGTATGATTATATTATACATAAAACAGTTCATTATCTCTTTTCTTTTTTTGCCTAATGTCTATATGCTATTAGCAGTACTGACACATTTTTTTCTTTTTTTCCACACAAATGAATTGAATAACCATATTATTTGTTATATATAAATGATTAATCATATATATATATATATATATAACACTATAATTTTTTAGTTTATTTTATATATTGTATAAAATTTTATGTTTTTACGCTTCGAATTTGTAGAGTTTATGAGTTTAACAATCTTGTATTTATTGTTAATTGATTTATGGATGAGTAATTTCAAATTTTCACAATATTTTTTTATTGGATTTATTTTTATTTACTTAAAAATTTGTGAGATTGAAAATTAAGAGTTGAATTGAATGAAAAAGATAATATTTTGATTGTTTGAATATTGTTAAAGTGTTGTTCTATTGAATTCTTAATAAGTGGGAAGGAACGGAAGAATTGGCAAGAAAGAAATTTAAAATAAAGTAAGAGTGTTATGATTATTTTATATAAATTTAATAATGGAGGGAAAGATTTTATAGTTATAACGACATCAATGTACACAAATATTATAATATATTTTTTAAAAATAGAGAGATTAAATAGTGTATTAAGGTAAAATTTAATGATGTTATTGTATTTTTTTGAGATTAATTAAATAATTTGACCTATTATTTAACTTTCAAACTATCTAAATTAAAAATCTATATAAATTACAATCTTACGATATAAACCTCAATCTTTTAAAACATTTTCAATTCTTTTAACAAAATAAAATCACATTTTAAAGATTAATTAGTTGTAAATTTTGCAAAAAATAAATGAAATGATACAAAAATTAAAAGTAAAAAAAATATATTAAAATGCAATAAACATACAATACATCGTTTTCTTGCTTCATTTTATGTCTAATGTATTTCATTAATGTTATTGATTACGATTTTATATTCGAGGTCTGATTTTAATATGAAAATGTATTGAATTTTTTATTTTTTTTAAAATGAGTAGTGTCTAGTTTTATTATAAAATTTATAAAAAGTAATCATTTATTTATCTTTAATAAGAATTTGAGTTTTTTTTTATACATACTGTTTTCTGAGTTTTTTATATTTGTAATTTTTAATATGAATTTTATTATTTTATTTAATTTTTATAATAATTTACCATTAATCACTACTCAATGTGAGCTTTAATAAATAAGCCAAAAATATTTATTTTATTTTGTTAAGTTTATTTAAATTGTTAAAATATTGATATTAAAAGTATATTGAATGATTAAGGTTTTATATTTAAAGTGTTTGAAAAAGTATTCGTTTATATGGTTATAGTTTTTAATAAATAATTAATTTTAAAAATTTAAATATTGAAATCTATATTATCGTGATTTTTAATTGAAAATATATAAAGACATTTGGTCAGCGAAATTTAAAAAAAAATAGCTCATAAATATTGAATTTGATATTTGGTTTATCATGAAAAGTTATATTTTTGGGAAAGTTACGTTTTTGTACTTGTGGGCCTCATATTTATTTTCTTATCTCAATACATGAGAAAATTACTTTTTCATGACTATTAAAAATTACTCCCTATATTCCATATAATTTGATCTTTAAGAATTTTGCACACTAATTAAGCATTGTATTTAATTAATTTATTACATTAAAAAAAGACTATGTTACCTTTAGATTAATTATTTTCACCAAAAACATTCTTGTTCATTCCAAAAAAGAAAGGACAATTACTTTGGCATGTCATCAATTAGTGCACTAACAAAGTTATGTTCTGCATAGGATTAATGTGATTGACTCTAAAGAATACAATTTTAAATAAGGGTATAATTGATAAAAAAAAATAATAAATATTTATAGGTAATAGTAAAATTTCAACTATTTTGAAACAAAATTTCTCTCCTAAAATATCAAGTAATGTGAAGAGTGGAAATATATAATTGTATATTAATAAATATACTCTTAATTAATGTAACATATAAATATATACAACCTTACATATGTTTTTATTTATTAAATTAAAACTTATATATTTGTTGAAGACAATTCTAATAAAAATCAAGAATATATATCATCATTCAATTTTAATTAAAATAATTGTTGAACTTCAAAAAACTATAGTCTCTTATTAGTTTAATGACTAATGGAATCATTTTTAGACCTTCTTAAATTTTTATTACCATAGATTATATACTTTGAATTATTAGTATGTTATAATTATTAAGTACTTTTTAAGATAAAAAATAATTATTTAGTACTGGTGAATAATATTTATTAATTATATTATAATATATTTTTATAATATTAATTTATTGTAATAATATTATTATATTTTATATTAATTTTAATTATAAAATTATATTAAATTGTATTATTTCATAATATTATTTTTATTATGTAATATAATATTATATATTACAATTATATTTCATAAATTGATCACTATAATAAATTTTATTATATAAAATTTTTTATATAGATTAATTAAATAAAAATATATAATAATATTAGGGTATTATAGTAATTTATATTAAATTTTTTTGAACTATCTATGTAAAAATAAAAAATATTAATTTTAAATTTCTCAACAAATTTTATATCAATCAAATACAAGAATTTTAAATTCTTGAAATTACCATAATAATCCTAAATTTCTGAAATTACTTATCTATAAATTTATTTTATAAAAAAGTGATTTCGAATAAAAATATTAAATTTCAGCAATTAAACGCTCTCATAGTGAAAAGTTGAATAAAAAATTGAAAATTTTGTTGTAATTAACCTTATTACTCTTTTTTGATATACACAAATAGCATATTTTGAGCTAACTCAATTATCAATCAGAAATTAATTATCTCAAATAATTTTTTTTTTAAGGAAAGAATCTCAAATAATTTTTAAATATATCATCATACAGTAATTAATTTATGTGGCAGCTAACTGCAAAATTCAATTTCAATTTCAAATAAATACTAATTAAGAGATAACTCTTAAGCACTTAAGCCAATTATATGATTTGATCTAAATACCAACCAGCATTAAATTTGAAAAATTATAGCCTTTTCTTTGAGGTCATGCCTATTCCATTCCACTGAACTGCAAACGCGCAAGGACATATACACAAAGAGAAGCTTATCATCAATCGAGTCGATCAATTCTGCAACTGCAAAGGTAAATTTCGCTGCTTGGTCCATTTTTACTTTTGTTATTTTCATTAACTCGACTGTTAATTTTCAAGCTCTTGTTTGCTAATTTTTATTCATTAATCGCCACTTTCGATTGTTTGTAGAATCTTTTGAACCCTAATTTCACTTCCAAAAATTTCATCAATTAACTACCCCTAGTTATTCCATGTTCTGAAATTGATATTTCTGGTGGAAAAATGGAGTAATTTGATGCCAGCAATAGATTTTGAAAGTTCTGAATTCCACTTCAACATTCAAATGGGGAATTGAATTGCTATTAATTTGTTCAACTGGGAAAAATGAAAATTATCTCAGTACAAGCGTAAGTGGGCCGTGATGGACAGCATTGTGGACTCTTTAAACAATGCGTATCAGGAATTTGTGGGTGCAGCAGCTAATGTGCTTGAGGCCAAGCAGATTGCTGGTGCCCAAAAAACTACGGCTACAGATGCTGCATTGGAGAATTTTAAGCAGAGGTGGGAGCTGTTTAGGGTGGCGTGCGATCAGGCGGAGGAGTTTGTAGAGTCTGTTAAGCAAAGGATTGGGTCTGAGTGCCTGGTGGATGAGGCCACTGGGTCAGTTGTTGCTGGGAAGTCAGGCCAGGCTGGCACTACTGGCCTCCCACCCATTAGTGCTGTTCGGTTGGAGCAGATGAGTAAAGCTGTACGCTGGCTTGTTATTGAACTGCAGCATGGTACGGGGGCTGCTGGTGGTGTGGCTGGGCATGCTCATTCATCTGCGCCTTTTGATGCTCGGTTTTCTGAGGATGCAGCTCAGTGAAACGGTTAGCGTCTAATGAACTATGTCTGCTATGTTTTTTATTGTCTTGAACTTGCCTGACCATGCAAATGCATACTGCCAGTTCTGCACATTCAATTAAGTTTTCATAACTTCAGTGTGCATCTATTTGAAACTATGTGGCATATGTGTTGGTACCTTGCTACATTTGAAACTATGTGATAGCATACTTTGACCTGTCGGTATATGTGCTAATTAGTCTTAATGATGGGGTGTGCAATATGGGCAAGGTCTTCGGTAATCTAGGCTATAACTAATAAGGTTATGATGGGAATGGTGATATTTGAGCCCTTTCACAATGCTAATGTGGAAAGAGAGGGAAAGATTTGGTGGGAAAAACTTGCATTTTGTTATTCATCCTTGTTTGATTTGAAGCTTATAAAGAAAAGAAATAGAAAGAATGGAGAAAACCTGTTGTTCTTGGATCCACCAGAATTTTGCTTCTGAGATATGTGGTGCTGGAAGGGGAAATTTGAAAGCCAAGTTAACTTTAACATTTTAGCTTCAAATAGCATTAATGTGGATATTTCACTTTCTCAACTTGTTGAACTTTCCATAGCAGGCGAAGAAAAAAAAAAAAAAAAAGAAGAAGATGAAATTAACTTAATAAAAGCCTGCTTTTTCCTCTCCAACCCTCTTTTCTCTTTTGGTTTCCTTCTTATATATTTCCTGCTTAGGCTGTGTATTGCATTATATTTGCAACCCAATAGTCATTTGTATGAAAAAGGGCAAGCAAAATTTATGGTGAAGGTTCTAGAAGATTATTTCAAGATTACAATCTTATTCAATTCCATAAATTATAATATGTTCAAATTTCTTATACCACTGAATGAAATATGAGTTTTATTGGTCGTCCTGCCATAATCTGTTGGATTTTTTATATTACAATCATTTTTATTTCTTCATGCTTGTCTTATTGACCTATCCTTTCCCCTGTTAAGTTTTCAAAGTCTTTTACTTACTTTATGTGTATGTTTTATGAGGAACGTACAATGTACAATGAAATTTTAGCTTCCAAGATTTTGTTAGGTTGTCAAAATTATTCTCATATGGACATGTCTGATTATAAATATAGTATGCAGACCTGAGATTCACATGGTTGAATCCCTTGTTGCTTAATCTTCTTTTTTCTTCTATCCAATATGGTCTTCTTACATGAATGTTCTATTTGTTGTTTTTGTTCTTGAGTTTTTGTTTCTTTCCCTGAAAAACAGGAAAAGAATGATCTTGCTTAAATGAAGAAAAACAGTTGATTACATATTTTTTGTACGAACCATGATGATTTTTAGTATACATAGTTAAAGGTCCTTTGTTTTGGTTGCTTCCATTTGGTTGGAGATGCTGACGAGGTTACCAGAGAGCTGCAGAAAATATGCTTGACAAGCGGACTGTTGGGGAAACAGCATGCAGTTAAAGGACTTTTTCCCCTCGCAATATCAACTGTCTACCCACTTATTTTTGTTCAACGCTGTAAAATACTGAAAAGCTTAGTGGCATTGTCACCTGAACCTGAACTAATTTCTGATAACTTTCTTGTTACGTGTTGGAAATTTGAGAACGCTGGCTACAGTCGCATTGGCGTGGTTCTTGTTCATTCACATGCTGATATAAACACAAATGCACATGCGCACTCTTTTCTGAAATCTCATCTTAAAGACACAGCCTCATGTAGGAAGCTGCAATTCTCTTTAACTGAGTTTCTCCACCTCCTGCATTAGGAGGCTAAAACTGCTCTTAATGCAATTGCTGAAGCCCTTTTTCGAATTCTATTTCCCCTGGAAAAAAAGAATAATGGACTTGGGCGTCTCATGTTTACTTGGAATTGGGCTTAAAAACATGAAGCCTAATTCAACCATTAGGAGTAAAATCCAAGGGACTTGAAGGCCGGACTGATCGCTCGCCTAAAGTAAATTTGGTTTTATGCTAACAGATTACTTATTTAACCAAATTTTATCTAAATATACATAAAATAATTCACAGTCCTATGTATATTATGATTTTTCATTTCACCCAAAATTTTTAAATTTGTCCATGACTTAAAAATTTGTTTTGTATAAATGAATTTTATAAAATTCTATAAATTTATACTTAACTACATTTGCTATGCCAAGAATTACATTTAAAATTTCAGTTTAATGAAATTAGTCAAATTTTATCTTAATTGAGAGATGGAAGCAAACTTAAATTAACAAGAATTATAAGCTATTATAGCTATATATATATATACAAAATACAACCAAGAAGTTTATAACATCCAGTCCAAATGTGAAAATTCATTTTAGGTATGAAACCTTTGTACTAATAAAAGTCATTTGCAACACACTATTGAATTGGAGATAATTTTATTTGCGGATTAGTGGTTCCTAACTACTCGATTAGGGAATTATGTGCAATTTTATTATTTTAGTTTATTTTTATATATAAATTAATTGGGTTCCAATTCTTGATAATTTTTGGAGTGGGCCCCGATTCAGATCCCAAACCAACGCCAAATATCAAATTTAACAGAGCGGAAAAAAAGAAAAGAAAAGAGAAAGCAATATTCTCTTCATTCAAAATCATTACAGTTCATTATTTGCCTTTAGATGTTTCAATTGGAGTAAGCATGGGGAGTGAAGATTCTAGAATTGAATTAAGGAATTGATTTAGTTTAGTAACATAATCAAAATATCTTATTTTTTAAAAAAATCTTCAAGCCTAACTGAACAGTAAATAAATAAATAAAATGACTCTAAAGATTTTGTGATATTCAAACCGAGAATTGAACTAAATCGTAGAATCGATATCTGAACCGTGATATATATATATATATATATATATATATATATATATATATATATATATATATATATTATTAGTTTTACTAGTTAACTCTCTCAATTAATACATATTACTAATATTAAGACTATTTGTTAAAGTAATAAATATTGGCAAAATTTTAATATGTAAGTTATTGTTATAATTTATTAAATTATCACTTATTTATTTTATTTTTGAAAGATTAAAAAAGAAAAATGTAAATTTTATTTTATTTTGACTTATAAAAATGTAAAGTTTAATTTTTAATAAATTGAAATAACAAAATATTCAAATTGGTACCAAATAGAATCTAACTGTCTCAAAATGACTGCAAAACAAAACTGAATCATTTTGAGTTTATAAGAAGCTGAGCCGAATCAAATCAAAATTTCAAAATGGTACTAGTTCTCCATTTTTGAAAATTTTGAAATTTTGGTTTGGTCTTGGAGATTTCTAAATCTATGACTAAATCATGCTCACCCCTATATATTTTTATTTTTATTAATTTTATATTCAATATTTTAATAATTTATTATATTAATTATTAAATTAATAAAATATAGATATTTATTTAGTTATTAAGTATAATTAAGATATAAATAAAAAATATATTATAAACTGTTAATTTGTAAAATATTAAATATATTTTTAAAATAAAATAAAAAATAATAAAATGATAATTTTTTATTAGATATATATTTTTTAAAATAATATGAAAAATATTACATCACAAGTATTTTTCAGAGCAACTTAAAATTGCAATATATTGACGTGTGAAAATCGTTTTTATTCATTGAAGGGCAAAGCCAACATAGATTGGTGAGGCTTGGTGTAGTCCAATGGTAGACGAAGAGGTTAAATGGTCAAATAATTCTTTTAACTTGTAATAGAGAGACAAATAAGGATGAAATTAACTTTTTCATTAAAATTATCCTCGATTTTATATTATTTCATCAAAATTATCTCTAATTTTGTATTATTTTATTATAAAAATCTAAAATATTAATTGAAAAAATATTAACTTATGAATGACAAGTGGCGCGTCGGAAGCTATCCCACATTCTATGTCCCATCTTCCTAATGAGGGTAAATTTTCCCCTGTTCAACCTCTGCAGAGATTCTTTATGCCACAAGAATTATCTATATGACAAATATTTTTTTATTTTTCTATTATTTTTTAATATATATATATATATATA
>CATIWR010591899.1:0-18601 GCA_949677035.1 Omphalea diandra
TAAAACAATTTGCCATACAACTATACAAACACTACATATATGTTCCAATGTCCCCAAATGCAATGGTACTTCTAAATGATTATTTATCTAATGCATATGCTCATGTGATAATGCTAATGAATGTGACTAGGGATATTACAATTTTGACCACTATGCATCGTATATCATAGCATAGTAACTATTTACAATAAAACATACATGGCTAAACAAACCAAAATACTAATAGATTATATAATAACCCAACCTCTATCAAATTGCTATACAACAACTTCAAAATGTAAACTAGATGTAATCTTTAGTCTACTCTTCCTTAAATAAATTTTAATGCAAATGAGTGAACTTGCATACTTACTAAGTAAACACATAATGATACTTCAATCACAAATAGCACAACAAGAATTTAAATATAAATAACTCCTCATCATATCCATGCACGAAATAAAGAGTTTTTACTTTTTAATGCCATACAGGTAATCAAATGTTATTACCACACATGCTATTATATATTGTTGCCACACAGTCTATAGACATCATTGCCACATTGGCTATCAAATGTTATTGACACATAGGATATCATATATTATTGCCACATAGGCTATATATATCATTGTTGCACAAGCTATCAAATGTTGTTACCACACAAACTATAAATATCATTGCCACACAGGCTATCAAATGTTATTGCAACACAGACTATCATATATCATTGCCACATAGGCTATAAGATTTTGTTGCTTGTTCAACAACATCAAGTATTAGTCTTTCAACAAATCAACTATAAATCGAACAAATTCCAACAATATAACAACTAATAACAACACCCATAAACTTTGGCAAATCATATCACAACATACTTTCATTCTCAAGTCATAATTTATCAATGTCCTAAGAAAATAAATAATTCAAAATTGAAATAATCCTTTCATTAATGTATTCATCAATATCATATCGTTAAACAACATTTCATGCCATTAAGAATATGTTCATGGCATTTAACCAATCACACATTTAGTACTATTAGCTATTTACTGACCTCCTCCTTTAAGCTACTAAGCATTAGATGGTCCTGGATGATTCCTAATATTATCTTTAATGCCTCAAGTACCTATTTCAATGCACCAAAATCAATCCATACTGATAACTAAGACTTTCATCTTGTTATGCATATATGTTATTGTAAAAGATCATGACCTTGGTAGGCTATTTCTAAAATTACTTTTGCCTCACAAATCCAAATAACCTTATTATTTTTTCAATTAAATTAGACATATATGGTTACAACATATCCAAAATTCAATAAAAAATATGCACTACATAATTTATGGTCAATTTTATAAATTTTCCCTATTTGAGTGCAATTATACACTAAACAGTTCTGTAAATTTAGCCATACCACAAATTTAAAAAATGATTTATATCAAATTATTTAACATACAAATTAACATTTTTCATGTTTCACATATGCTCCAATTCAGCTTCTAAGGTCCTCAAATGAAATGATCGATATCAGGCTTTATAGGCATGAGCAGGTTCAGGATCTGCACTAATAAAGTAGCCATATCTCTTAGCACACAAAATATCAAGCCAAACTGCTTTACAGACATTTAGATAAGATATAATGACACAACTTTTCATATTTTTTACTTCACCTAATTCCCATTTTATCTGAACAAAATTATTGAAAAATAGAACTAAGAGTTGAATGGGTTTCAACAACAAGCAGACAAAAGTAAGGGGCCATATCTTTTCACATAACTCATTTAGAAAAAAAATGCTTCATATTAATCTATATGAGGAAAAACCTATAACTTGTATGATTTGAACTTTGCCTAATTCATCATATGGGGTTATGAAATCGTGGGCACAACACTCTACCATATAAAAAGAATTAAACAAATTCAATTCAGATCATTATCAACAACTTCTCCATATGAATCCTAACTACAATTACTTTATATTTCCCAATATTTTCTTATGATTAACATGCCATGAAGGATAAATTTCATGGGAGAACAAATACGAAATCACATACATTTCTCTAAAGTTAGAAAACCTCATGACTCTTTCTAGTTAACTTAAATTTTCTTCCTTTCATTCTTCTTCTTCTTCTTATTTTTCTTTCTCTTCTTATTCTTCTTATTATTCTTTTTCTTCTCATTCATTCTTTCTTTCGAAAATCTATTTTTGTTGTTGCACCTCTTTACATTTTTACCTTTATAATCTACTCTTAAAGGAATGAAAATTTTATTTGTATACCTACCTTAATAAAACAGTCTCGATGGCTTATTCCTATTGGTTGGAATCTTAATTTTCCTCTTTTAGTCCCTCCTCTTCACTCCTTCATTGCCTCTATCCCTCTGTTAATCCCTATATGCTCCTCATATATTTAATAAATTCCAAAACACCATTATTTAAAATACTATAATACACATAACATATCACAATTTCTTATGCCATTATACAAACATCAAATTCATATTTAAATGCAATTACGTAATTATTATTGTTATACTTATGCCATGTGATACATATATTCAAATATAACATAATTAATCTACATATAATTTTCATTGAGGATGTTGCCATTCTCTTCCTCTTATAGAAATTTCATCCTTAAAATTTTACTTACTATAACTTTAGAATAGATAGGAATATTGTCATCTCATATGTTCCTCTACTCCCCAAGTGGCCTTCTTAGGTGAGTGATGGCTTCGTTTCACTTTAACTAAGGGTATCACTCAATTCCTTAAATGTTTTAGTTATTAATCAATAATTTCAACTAGTTCTTTATATAATCATATCATCAGACAATTCAATCTCTAGCTCTGATAATATATGGCTAAGATCAAACCGACACCTTTAGAGCATAAAAACATGGAAGACATCATATATATGAGATAATTATGTTAGTAATCCCAATTGATATGCCAAAGGCCTAATTCTTTCTATGACCTCATATGGCTGAATGTATCTTGGACTAAACTTTCCTTATTTGTCAAACCTAATAATACCTTCCATGGTGAAACCATAAAAAATACTTTATCTTCAACTTAAAATTCCATTTAAAGTTATCACATTCTCAATCTCAAATTTTATATTTAAAGCATGAAGATTAATTAAGGATGTCAAATTATAACGAATCATACCAGCAACAACATCTAAGGCTTTTCGACTTAAAGCATTAGCAATAACATTAGCCTTGCCCGGATGATAATCAATAGTGCATTCATAGTTCTTCAATAATTTTATCCATATTCTTTGCCTTAGGTTCAGTTCTCTTTACGTTGGAATCTGTTTCAAGCTTTTATGATTTGTCAAAATATGAAGTGTCTTTTCATACAAACAATGCCTCTAAAATTTCAAGGTGTGGGCAATGGCTGCCAACTCCAAGTCATGTGTAGGATAATTCAACTCATGAGGCCTTAGTTGTCAAAAAGCATAAGCTATCAACTTTCAATGTTGCATTAATACACAGCCTAAACCTCATTCTGATGCATTAGTGAACAACATAAATCCATAATTTGTTGATGGTAATGTCAAAATTAGTGTTGTAGTCAATCTCTTCTTTAGTTCCTCAAAACTTTATTAACATTGATCATCCCATTTAAATGTTACATTCTTCCTCAATAATTTTACTAATGGCCTAGCAATAATGGAGAATACTTATAAAAATCCTTTATAATAAATAACCAACCTAAGAAAACTATGCACCTCTAATACATTTTTAGGTGGATCCCACTCCAAAATGGCTTTCACCTTAGCTAGATAAGGTTAAACACCATGTATGGATACAATATGCCCTAAAAAGACTACTTGTTCTACCTAAAAGTCGCATTTGTTTAGTTTGACATATAACTATTTTTCTTTAAGATATGCAATACGATTCTCAAATGTTATTCATGCTCCTCATGGTTTTATGAGTATATAAGAATGTCATCAATAAACATAATCACAAACTGATCAAGATATTGCTAGAAAGTATGATTCATTAATGCAATAAATGTTATCAGTGCATTAGTCAATCTAAAAGGCATAATAAGGAACTCATAAGGACTATACCTATTACAAAAACTAGTTTTTAGAAAGTTTGGCTCAACAACCCTCAACTGCCAATACCTAAATCTCGAATTAATTTTTAAAAATACAGAGGCACCTCAAAGTTGATTAAGCAAATAATCAATTATTGGTAAGGGGATATCTATTATTTACTATGACTTAATTTAGTTGCATATAATCAATACACAATCGCATACCCCTATCATTTTTCTTCACATATAACATTGGTGCCCCAAGGAGATGTATTAGGTTAAATGAAACCTTTTTGTAATAAATCTTCTCATTGTCTCTTTAATTCTTGTAGTTCTACTAGTGTCATTCAATATGGTGTAAGAGAAATGGGTGCTACTCCTTATAAGGTTTCAATATTAAAATCAACTTCTCTATGTGGTCCTAAACTCAATAAGTCATCAACAAATACTTTTTTAAACTCTCTCACTATAGGAACATCTACCAAGCCAAAACTAGGAACATAAATGTCCACTACACTTACTATAAATGCGTCATAACCTTATTTGATTAGTTGAATAGCTTAGATTAAACAAGTTAGAACAATTTTGTGCTCCCTAACAAATATAACTCTTAGTTGTCCTAAAGATCTGAACATCAATTCTTTAGTATGATAATCTAAAACTGCATAATGTTTTGCTAACTAGTTCATTCCCAAAATAACATCAAATTCCTTAAAGTTCATCAATATAAAATCTGCAAGCAATATGACACCATGCACTAGTACTGGATATGTTATACATACTTTCTTTACAATCACACTACCTACAATAGGCATCAAAACACCAAAATCATATCCCATAGATTTAACTATAGCATGCACCTGTGATGCAAATTCTAAAGATATAAATGAATGTGTGGATCATGGGTCTATCAAAACTTAAGCATTTAAATCAAAAATATAAATTGTACCAGAAATAACTTTGAGAGGTGCTAAAGACTATTGATAAGTGATAACATAAACTCAAACCTGTGGTTGAGTATGGGTTGTCTATTCACTGCTAAAAACTTAAGTTGTCCAATCAAGTCCTCCTCTACCTCTACCCCTACATCACCCTTTGCCTCTGCCTTTTCTTGTGTCATGAACATTCTTCCCAACAATACTTTGCCTAACTATATGAGATTTCCTTATAATTAAACCTGTCATTGGGCAATCTCGACTCATATGGCCTAGTTGTCTACAATGATAACAAGTAAGCCTTTTAGGTCCCCAACAGTCTTTAAAATGAGTTCTTCCACAATTAGTACAAATTGGGTCTACACCTCTACCAATTATGCCCATTAGTCCTCTATTGCCCTCTGAGCCTTTAAAACTACCATAGCCACCTCTACCGAATGCCACTAGTACTAATCTATAGGATGACTTTATCCTCTACCTCTTTGATGTGAAACCACCTCTTTTTATGGCTCTATTTGGTTCTCCACTCCATATTGCGTAACTTCTCTTCCGTTTTCCTTCAATTTCATTCTTTTATTAGATCACCTTTTTAGCTTGAATAACTGCTGCTAATAATGTTGTATAATTGGTTGGGTTGACTGCTAATCGATCTTAAATTTCTAACCTCAGTCCTCTTTCAAAATTTTGGCACCTTAATTGCAGTATAATAACCCTTAATCATGGTATGTGTATTGAATAAATAAGAGATATTTGAGGCCTTTCATAAAAAAAAAGTAATTTTTTCCAAAGTTATGGATAACAATGGACTAAAGAGGGACAATACATTGCTATCGTCCATAATTAGAACGTGAAGTCACCACTCAACTTTGGTTAGGCAAGAATTTGGGCAAGGACAAATTTTAAGGCAACATAAATCATTTAAAAGGGCCAATTTGTCTTCGCCCCATCAACAATTGAATTTGAGAATTGGTTACAGCTTGGTTTGGGTTTGATCCAAGGCTTCCTTAAGCTTTTATCCTCTTCCTTTATAAGTTCCCTTGGCATTATCTAGAGATAAATCCAATAGTTTTTCATTATTAGGCTTACATCCTAGGGCCCTAAATCCAATGCTCACAATTTTCCCCTTACTTTACAAGGCTTGGAAAAATAATATTTGAGAAATGACCATTTGAACAAGACTTAGCAAAGTAATGCTTAAATCTAAACATTAGAAAGGATACCATAGGATACAACTATTTAGTAGCTCCTCAAGTAAGTACTAAAGTCTATGAACAACTTTCTAGTAGGTATTAAATTTGTTATGGTAGCTCTCTAACAGGTAATAGTGCTAGTGGTATGTCTACAACAAATTTTTATTAGGTATTAGGGGATCTTAATAGCTCTTTAATAGGTACTAAGTTCATTATGGCAGCTCTCTAGTAAGTATTGGTGTCAATTGCACATCCACAATAACTTTCTTGTAGTTATTGGGTATCTTGGTAGCCTTCCTATAGTTACTAATATTATTGAATTTTTTAGTCTACTTAGCAATTATAGCAGGGAAAGTTAGCTTAGGAATTCTTGTAGTATTCCTTGAAATTATTCTATCTCATAATAGCCTTTTTGGCATTTACTGCAAATGAATCTGTACTTGTTTTATCATTAGAATAGTTTAGACAATGGCTAAGGATAAGTCCTTTTGTTGGAACAGTTATCTCAGTGCACACTTTTTTTAGAAGTTCTTCAAACATTCATTGGAATTAAATCTTAGAAGTCCTCATAACATTTATTGAGATTAAATCTTTGTATTAAAAGGGTAATTTTATAATTTGGTAAATATTTAAAGGGTGGAACTAGTTTTTTCTAGGCTTTAGGAGGTCAAAGGGTAGTTTGTTCATTTTACTATAAGCCTTCCTTTTTTGTTTTTTTTTTTCCCTCCTTGTGTAAGACTTTAGAACTCTATATATACAAGGGCTTGTTTTTGTAGCCAACATGAATAATAGCATAGTTCAACACTATAATTTGAGACTCAGATGGGCTATTAGTTATTTGTACAAACAAAGGTTATCTATACAAATGGCTTACCATATATATAGTTTAGCAGATAATCCAAGCTTCATTTGTGCACTTCCCTCTTCTCTCTACTTTCTCTCTCTCATAAATTCAATGGACGTAGCCCTAGGTTTCCCTTGCTTTGTAATTATGATGGCCAAGTTCGGTGATGCCATGTTCATTGTCCTATTCATTTTCATGAAAGGCGAGGCTGCTATTTACGATGCCCTTAAGCTACTGAAGGTTGCATAGTTTTCCAAATAAATTTCTCCCCTCATGCATGTCTTGCAAAAGATTGCACCAAAAGTCAAGCAAAGAATATGCCAGTTGTTTATCACTTGTACCACTATCTACGTAGGGTGGCTTTGGGCATGGTAGGTCCCTCTTCTTTTTTTCCTTTTCTCCACTTTTATCACTTTTAGATTCTAAGCACTATCCCACAACTATATTCTACATACAAATATAAGGTTAGCTTTAAAAGATTTAGAATTAATTATAAAACACTGACCTTTTAAAATTCTATAAATTATTTATTGGTTGCCTATCAATTTGTTGTTTTGGTTTATGTTATATGTTGATTTTTGTGTAAAAATTATTAAGATTAATTTATGAAATATTCAGAGAAATTTGAAACACATACCTATAAAGTCTGATGGTTTTTTTATTATTATTTGTTTAGTTTTCTTTTAAAACTTGAATTGTGTTGACTTTGCAAACTTTGTGATATAGTTGTTCAACCAAATTTTGAAACCTTGTGCAATTTTGCAAAGTAAATTAATTTTCATAATTTTTTAAGAAATTTCATAACTTGTTATTTTCCATGCTTACATGCACTTTTGTGGTCATGCCTTAGGCATCTATTGTTGCTCATTTTTTAAGTTTTTGGTATTTTATACACATATGCGCATGAAAAATACATGAATTTATTATTATTTTACCCAAAATTATATATTTAATCTACCTAAAACTTAAGGCTTACTTTCTTATTTTTTATTGTTTGGCTTTAATGACATTATGTCTCAATTTGTGTGTCAAATATGTTCTTTCATGTTGAATGTTACTTTGATTTCAATTCTTCTTATCATGATCACTCTGACCTTTCTTTTTTTTCAATTGTTTTTAACCATGAGATTTTAATTTTCCTTTTTTATATGCTTGGTGGTGTCTCCTTCAACAATGGAAGTAGATCTGGCACTGTAGCTGGGATCTGATTTAGAAGGTTATCCTTTGGAGTGACAGCTCATTTGAGAAGGTTGGCCTCCTATCTTTTTTACATATGCTTTCAAACAAGCCTTTGTATAGCAACTCAACCATGATATAGGTGCTAGTAGAGCAGTGTATGCATACCACTCATTCCTTCCACTTACTGCATATCAAAAGGGCACCATCACCCGTGGGGTCTTTGCCTTCATGACCGAGATCTAATGTTTTGGGATCCCTCTACCTATAGATGCAAGCGCATACCACTTAATCATATAAAGAGACTTTGAGTAATACCTCTTTAGGCGTGTCCTAAGCCTAAAGGGAATATTTCCTTTGAGTGCTCTAGTTTGAAGAGGGCTCGTACTACTACTAATAATAATTCATAGTTGTTGATTGATTAGTGGTCTATTATTGTCTCCTATATAGCCTCTCGAGGATGATATTTGCCACCCTTATGAACATAGTAGAGATCTATATGATGTCAATTATTGGGGCTCATTTGCCACTTCGACTGGATCTGTATAGTAATCATCACTTATGTCAATTTATTGATTGATGTTGCTATGAGTTGTCCTATATAGTGACATATACAAGTTCTTAAGGTAATTATTTATCTCCTCTGTTTGTTTATTTATTTACTTTTCTTATCCTTATTTGATCGATGTCATGTTATTAATTGGTATGGGCCATAAAGCTAGGAAAATTATAGGGCAACAACCCCAATCAAACTTGGATGACTATTATCCCTTATTCATAAAGTGGTGCATTGCCCATCATGAAGAGTCATTTGTCAGGTAAAGCATTATCTCGTAAACATGCTAACCATGGATTAGATACATTTTACCTTTAAAATAAAGTTGAATATCAATTTCATATTATTAATATTTATAATTTTTATTCTTCTTGCAATTAGGCTTAGACTAAAGGGACCTACTAATACATGGTAACTTATGGTTATTAAGGCAAAATAGTGTTGCTTTAGGCAAAGTTTATTAGTGGGGCACTTGATTATGAATGGTATCTCAGGTAGAAGGACTTCTTATGGCACAAGAGACTAGATGCAGTGGTAGACTTGAAGGATGATGAGCTCCAGCAGACTTTGATGTTCATACAAAGAGAGCAACTCATTCTCAGTGGTGTTGAGTACAGGTCTAGATACCAAGGCTTTATTAAGAATTACTCTGGTGGAAAAGGCAGTCATCTAAGCATTTCCACATCATGAGGCTTATGTAGGTATAGTTCTTGATCATGGTACACGAGGTACAATGTTAGGCTTAATGTATACATATATATTTAGTAAGATTTAGGCTTCATATGATGATAATCTATGTTTGAATTAAGTTATTTTGAGTTAAATTATGTTATTTCTCATATTTAGATATTTTATAGGCGATTTAACAAATTTACAGTGAATTATGACAAAATCAAGGATGAAGAACAACTTAAAGGACCAAGCTACCTTTAGAGTGTAAGGGGAATAATCTATTATCATGCCTATGACTAGAGTCACAAGCTATAACCCCAGGGAGTCAATCTTATTATTGCACTCGCAATTAGAGTCACATACTGTGACATGGGTATGTTGGGGACTATCTTATAACTTATGCTTTAGCTCTTTTTAAGGAGTATTTAAAGCCAACTCTTAGGATTTTCAATTGAGAGGTTAGAAAGGGCAAAAAGGATAGTTTTTAAGAGAAGAAAATAAAGAGAAACACACTTTAACATAAGATCAAATGCAAGAGTTAAAAGGTTAATTAGACCAAGGAAGTAGAAGATAAAGAGAAGATATATCAATACCAATGGGATATTTCATCTTTCCTTCTCTTATATCTTATTTCCTTTGTTAAGATGATGTTTTTGCTTTTAGATTTGTCTTATTTTGCTAGTATGTCAAATTAGATCTTTTAATATAGGCCTTTGATATAGTTGTGGGTAATGTTTGATTGATTTATTATTTTAATGACTATATTAGGATTTTATTCTTTTGTAGGTAAATGGTTCCTAATCTTAATGCTTGTGATTGCTCGATTATCAATTACATATCTTGTGTTTCATTTATAGAATGAGAGATTATAAATTGAAATATACCTTATAACATCCGTATCAACATTCATTGGAATTCTTACATGAACATATTCACTGCATGAATAATTTGGAATCTCACATGAACATATGCAATAGATAAATGATCATTTAGACATGTGAATTGGATAAGCATGACGATGACACTTGCACCATTGCATTTGGGACACTTGAACATATATGTAATGTTTATATAGTTGCATGACAAATTATCGTATGTTATGTGCATGTCATATCATCATAAATAATTATGTTTTATAGCTTATTTAAAAGTATAATGAGCATATATGGATTAGGAGATGAATTAGGAGATGGATAGAGGTGATGAAGGAGTGAAGAAGAGGGATTAAAAGAGGAAAAGTGAACTACAAAGCAATGAAAATGAGACACCATGATTTGGTCTTCTTAGAATAGGTTTACAAATTGAATTTTTCATTATTTAGGAACAAAATATAGAGGATAAATGTAAGGAGCAGCAGAAGAAATAGAGAGCTAAGAAGAAAGAAATAAAGGAAAAAGAAGAAGAAGAAGAAGAAGAAGAAGAAGAAAAGGGAGAAGAGTGAGCTGCTTATGAAGGAATCTTAAGCTTTTATAGTTATAGGAAAAAACATAAGTTAATTTATCTTCTTCCCAAATGAAATTACTCCCTTATAACATGTTAATTATGCATAGTTACTATGAATTATGGAGTAATTTGAGGTAGAGCTCATGTATGAAGGTTGAAGCTAAAAAAAAATTGAGCTGATTATATTAGTTTTTGTTAGAGCAGCTTGTTGCACCCATGATTTCATAACCCTAGAGGAGAAATTAGAGAAAGTGTAAAATATTAATGTTGTAGCTTTATGCCCATCTAAATTCATGCAAAACATTTTAGCTTAATTTGGTGTGTGTGTGAGGAGATATGGCCCTGTCATTAGGGATGGTTCACAACCAACATAAATCTCCTCAGTGTTTATGTTTTCATATATTTTGATGACTTTGTGTGATAATTAAAATAAAGTTCAAAACATGAAATTTTTATAGTTATATCTTCTCTAAATACTTGTGAAGCAGTTTTGCTTGATTTGTTATTATGACTGACCTTGAACCCGATGAAACCTCATCTGTCTTTTAATTCTATTTTCCAAGAATTTGATGGCCATTTATTCAAAATTTGATGATGTTAGAAAATTGAAAGTTGTATATTTTAGTCTAATATACATTCTTATGAAATATTTTTGCCAAATTTAACATGCTTGATGAGATATTTCACTTTATCATGACTGATTGTCAATATGACTGATTATCAATATGTTGAAAACCAACTCACCCTGAGATTGGTCATTTATTTTGGTGACTTTATAGACTGAATTAGACAATGAGTAAAACATGAAAAATGCCCCACTATGTATTTTTTAACTTATGGTAAATTATTTTTGCAATTGAATTTTTACAATTTTAGATATGCCTAATAATGTCAGATCTACACAAACTAAGATGACATTGAAATAGGGTGAAATTCAAAAAGTCACCACATTATCTATGTCTTATATTGACTATGTTCTATCATTATATGTATAATTTATTTGCAAAAAATAATCAAGTAATTTGGATGAGTATATCTAGAGCTATTTCTGTGAGTGCATAGAAAGGTCAGGTTGTCATATAAGAAAAATATTCATAAACACTAGGTCCACTTGTATAGATCATGCCATAGTTACATACCAAGCATTCATAATCATTTTGACATACTTATAACCATGTATGTATCAAATGTTAGGATCTCAACACTTTGAGGAAGCCCTAAAGAGAGAACCAAACCTACCATAAAAGGTTGGTTATATCAAAAGTTGAGTCAAAACCATAATTAGATTATAATCTAATGTGTTTATATGATCATTTTATGATATGATTATGTTCTATTACATGTGTATGTGATTGAATTATTACATTTTACCTATGAATACATGTCAAGTGAGAATTATATGCTTTTAATGATTACTTGATATACCATTGTGAATGAACACTTGCATATGGAACTAAAAGAATGTGGTGACTAGCTTGTCAAACACTTGCAAATCACTTGGAAGAGGACTAATATGCCTTAATGACACATGTTATTGATCAAACAATTCACTTGTTATATGTTGGCTAACAAAATCAAATGTCACTTGAATCACATGAATTCCTATGAGTAGTGTTTTGCCTTGCAAGGTCATGACAAAACTTAATCTATTACATTTGCACTTGCATAGTCAATTCTTATACTTGTAATGTATCCTGATGACATTTGATTATTGGTTATGCCATAAGAATTTGATTATTATTTTTATTCATCGGGTCATGACTCACCAAATCATAATTATGTTTTTCAGATACTGAGCACAATGTTTGGATACTTTGGTGCATAGAGTTTTGCTTAGAGACACATGGACTATAGGTGGCCAGCTGAATTGCAACTCTCTCTCTCTCCTTGTGACATCCCATTTACTAATCATTAAAATTCTCTTAGTATATCCATTGAAATTAAAAGACCTGATTTCATTTTTTTTTTCACTATGTCTATTGTTCACAATATATTAACTATTTACAACAAAATATACATGCCTAAACAAACTAAAATACTAATAGACTACATACTGGCCCAACCTCTATTAGACTGCTAGACAGTCACTTTGAAATGTAACTAGACGCAATCTTTAGTCCACTCTTCTTGAAATAAAATTTAACGCAAAAAAAAAGTGAGCTTACATACTCATTAAGCAAAATGCATAACGATACTTCAATCTAAAATAACATAACAACATTTAAACATAAATAACTTATCATCATATCCATGCACAAAATAAAGAGTTTTTTTCTTGAATGCCACAAATGCTATCAATATCACAGCCACAAAGGCTTTCATTTTTGGTTATCACTTAGCTGTAAATATTATTGCCACACAGGCTATAGATATCATTGCCATATAGGCTATCGAATGTTATTACCACACAGGCTATTATATTTTATTGCTAGATAGGCTATAGATATCATTGCCACACAGGTTATCGAATATTATTGCCACACATGTTATATTTTATTGCATATAGGTTATAGATATTATTGGCACATAGGCTATCAAATGTTATTGTCACACATGCTATTATATTTTATTGCCACACTAGCTATCGAATTTGCCACACAGGCTATAGATATCATTATCGCACAGGCTATCGAATGT
This sequence comes from Omphalea diandra, assembly GCA_949677035.1. Classification (NCBI taxonomy): domain Eukaryota; kingdom Viridiplantae; phylum Streptophyta; class Magnoliopsida; order Malpighiales; family Euphorbiaceae; genus Omphalea; species Omphalea diandra. The sequence continues at coordinate 13,482 of CATIWR010591899.1, forward strand.
TATTGCCACACAGACTATTATATATCATTGCCACATAGGCTATGACTAGTATTACTTGCCAACAACATCAAGTATTATTCTTTCAACAAATCAACTATAAATCCATAAAAAGTTTAGCAATATAATGACTAATAACAACACCTATAACTTTGGCAGGTCATATCACCACATACTCTCATTTCGAAGTCATAATTTATCAACGTTTCATGAAAATAAATAAATCAAAAGTGTAACTATCTTTTTATCAATGTATTCCTCAATATTATCACATTAAACAACATTTCATTCCATTTAGTATATGTTAATGGCATTTAACCAATCACATGTATAGTACCATTAGCTATTTACTTACCTCCTCCTTCAAGCTTATTAAACTGTAGACGGTCCCAACTTATCCCCACCATTATCTTCAATGCCTTGAGGACCTATTTCAATACACCAGATCAATCCATGATGATAAAGTAAGACTTTCATCTTGTTATGCAACTATGGCATGATTCATGCAAGTGGACCTAGTGCTTCTGCATATTTTCCTTATTTGGCAGCCTAAGCTTGCTACACTCTCACAACAATCACTCCATATATACTTATCCAAATTACTTGATTCTTTTTTTCAAATAAACTAGGCATATAATGATACAACATAATCAAATTTCATGCCAATAACAAGCACACAAAAAATGCGATGAATTTTTGAATTTTTCCCTGTTGCAATGTCCTCTCAGTCTGAGTAGGTCTTACATTCTTAGGTGTATCTCAAATTGTACAAATCCAGTTGCAATAATAATGTACCGTCGGTTACAAAACATTAAGAAACATTTTTTATGCTTTACTCATTGTCTAATTCAGTATATAAAGTCACCAAAACAAAGGAAAAATTCTCAGGGTGAACAGGTTTGTAACATGATGACAAACAGTCATAATGAAGGGACAATATCTTAACAACCACACTAGATTTAGTAAAAATATTTCACAAGAATGTAGACCATACATAAATATACAACTTCCAAGTTTAGACCACCATGAAATTATAAATCTATGGCCATCAAATTCTTAGAAAACATAATTAAAAGAAAGGAGAGGTTTGATCTAGGTACAGGGTCAGTCCCAATCAATGAGCCATATCTCTTTCTACATAGCAAATCAATCAAAACTAATTTACATTTATATATAGGGTTTATAAAGCTACAAATTTAATGTTTTTAACTTTGTCAAAATCATAATATAAGGACATCCAAATATAAGAAAATAGAAAGACTGAGGTCATTTTAGTTGGTTGTGAATCATCCCTAATGAAGGAGCCATATCTCCTCACACACACACAATCAAGCAAAGTTGTTTCATGTCGGCAGCATAAAGCTGCCTAAGCCTAGTTAGGCAAGCCTCGCCACGCCAAATATCGGTAGCATAGAGCTGGTCATGCAATGGCCCAAGATCAGCCATGTAGCTACTTAGGACAACCCAGGCTATGGCGTGTGGTTGGCGAGGCAGTTGCCTAGTACAACCCAGACCATAGCCCAGGATTAGCTATGCAGCTGCATAAGATTTCCTAGGCCAACCTCACATATGCTACATATTGACAACTTTGAGTTGGCTAGGCCATGCCCAAAATCAACTAAGCAATTGCTTAGGAATTCCCAGGCTAGCCTCACCCATTTTAGATATCAACAATTTAAAATTATTGATGCCATAGTATAGGATCGACTGAGTATCTGCTAAGGACTGCTCATGCCAAGACCTAGGATCAGCCAGATAGTTGCTTTGATTTACAAAGCCCAGCCTCGCCCAAGCCATATATTGGCAGCTTTAAGCTAGCCAGGCCATGGCCTAAGTTTTGTCAGGCAACTGCCTCGACTGCCCAAGCTGGATATCAGTAGCTAGGAGCTAGCCATATAGCTACCTAGGATCGACCAGGCAGTAGCCAAAGACTAGCTAGGCCAGCTTCATCCATGCCATATATTGGCAACTCGGAGCTAGCCATGCCATAGCCCAAGATCAACCAGGTTACTGCTAAGGACTGGCCAGACCAGCCACACCTATGCTAGATAATAGCAAATCGAAATTGGCCAAGCCAAGACATGGCTTAGGACTAACCAGATAACTACCTAGGACTACTCATGCCATGGCCCAAGATTAGTCAAGCAGCTGCCTATGACTGCCAAGGTCATGGCCTAGGATCGGTTAGGCAACTGCCTAGTACTAGCTAGGCCAGCTTTACCATGCAAGATATTGGTGGCTCGAAGCTGGCTAGGCCATGGCCCAGGTTAAGCCAGACAACTACCCAATACTAGTTGGGCTAGCCTCTACCATGCAAGATATTAGTAGCTAGGAGCTAGCTAGGCAGCTACCTAGGACTACTCACATTATGGCCTAGGATCAGCCATGCAACTAATAAGGACTAGTTAGGCCAGTCTCACTAATGCCTAATATCGGTAGCTCAGTGCTACTTGTGCCATGGCCTAGGATCGACAAAGCAACTGCATAGGGCAACTTAGGCCATGGACAATGATCGACCATGTAGTTATCTAACACTACCCAATCCTTAATCTTAGATCAACCAGGCAGCTACTTAGGACTACCCAAGCCAGCCTCGCTCATGCCAAATATCAGCAGCTTGAAGATGCCTAAGTCCTAGCCCAGGATCAGCAAAATAACTCCCTAGGACAACCCATGTCATGACAAGGATAGGCGAGGCAATTGCTTAGGACTTCCCAGGCCATGGCCAATAATAGGTCATGCAGCTACGTAGGATTGCCTAACCCAACCTTGCCCATGATAGATATCAGCAGCTCAGAGCTACCCAGGCTATGTCCTAAGATCGGCCATGTCGTTGTCTATAACTACACATGCCAACCTTGCCCATTCCAGGTATCGGCAGCTCAGAGCTGCCTTGGTAGTGGCTCAGGATCAGCTAGGCAACTGCCAAGGACCGCTAAAGCCATGACCTTTGATCAAATAGGTAAGCGCACCTATCAAGTATAGTATATCATTGGAGTATCGAATGTTGATCCCTCAAGGACAAAAATTACTAGTATTAGCTTTTCTCTATTATTTAATCAATAAATTTAAGTGAATTAATTAACTAAATAAAATTATTCAACAAACTATGTGAACTAGAGAGTGGGAAAAATGTGACCGATATGGCAAATAACACTCAAGTATTGAATCCCCCTAAGGCTTATTAAGAAATTAATTTTCCAATAATACCATCTAATTCAATATTTATGAAATCGTAGAAATTACTCTAGTATGTTAAAATTATTCTCAAGATAATTAACATATAATTCTATGTTGATTAATTTGAATCTCTTTCTAATTAAAACACGTAAAATCACATTATAGTTTTTTTGAATTTTACTATTAGGTTTGACCCTAATCCATATGATTATGTCGTCCTATCTATAGGGTTACATGCAACTCCTTTCAATTATGCTAAATTTATTCAATAACTTGATTTCTCAATCTAAGTTTAAAGAGTTGTAAAACAAGAATCATTATTCCAGACATATCAATTCAAGGAGATAAAGAGCAATATAATTGAATTCCATAAATAATGAAAAGATTGCATTATGTAAAGAAAATCACAATTCAAAATTCATTTTAGGGTCCATAATACCTAAGTGTTTAACTAATTTAGTACATAATAGAATTACTAGCCAACATCAAAATAAAAACAAATTAAAATAGAAAAGTTTTCATAATAAAACCCTTTTAGCCTCAAATTCTCTTCAAGCTTGATGGACGATCAATAATTATCCTATTTTGGACAATTTCTTCTATAGGAAAAAAAAAAAAAGCTTTCTTCTTTTTTTCTTGAAATTCACCTCCTCTATTTATAATCTCCTACTTCCCCTAAAACTAGGAAAAAAAATGCTCCTCCATTTAGGAAAATAATAAATCCTCCTTCAAGAAATGACTTGGTGAGCTTCCCAAATTGCACAAATACTACAAGGATCCTTTCTCAATGTCTTAGGAAAGAACTGAAATTTTGTATAGAAAATATCAAAACTAGTCCCTAAACCATTAAATTTTTTTTTTAGTTTATGAACTTCTGAAAATGCAAAATTTCACTAAGAAAATTCCCATAATTCGTCAGTTTGCTATAATTTTTAGGATTTCCTATAAAATTACAAAAAACAAGCCAAACATGAGATATCATCTGGTATTTTTTTCCAAATCATACTTTAATAATAATAAAACTAACCCTAAAAATACTAAAAATAAAGAACTATCAGTCAGCTATGAGTTGGCCAGGCTATGGCCTAAGATTGGCTAGGCAACTGCCTGGACTGCCTCAGCTGCTTAAGCCAGCCTAGCCAATGCCAGATATCTGCAGCTACGAGCTAGCCAGGAAGCTATTTGGGATAGCCTAAGCCATTGATCGACTAAGCCAGCCTCACACATACCAGATATTAGCAGCTTGAAGCTAGCCATGCCATGGCATAAGATTGATCAGGTAGCTACCTAGTACTGGCTAGGCCAGCCTTGCCCATGATAGATATTGACAACTTGATGTTGGCCACGCCATCGCCTAGTATCAACTAGGCAGCTGCCTAGGACTGCTCAGGCCATGGCCCAAGATCGGCCAGGCAGCTGCCTAGGCCAGCCTTGCCCATTCCAGATATCTACAACATGAAGCTAACCAAGCCATGGCCAAGGATTGGCCGGTCAACTTCCTAATACGGCCTATACCGTGGCATAGGATTAGATAGGCAGCTGCATAAGACTGGTTAGGCCAGCGTCGGACATGCTAGATATTGGTAGCATGGAGTAGGTCATGCCTTAGCCTAGGATCAACTGAGCAGCTACCTAGGATAGCCTGAGCAATGGCTCAGGACTGGCAAAGCAATTGTCTAGGATTGCCTAGGCTATAGCCTAGGATAGTTTAAACAGTTGCCTATGATAGCCTCGCCCATGCCAGATATTGGTAGCTCAGAGCTGCCCAGGCCATGGTCTATGTAACGACCGTATTCATTTGAGCTCTGATACCAATAACTGTAACAGCCGTATTCATTTACATAACTCATATCATTCATGTTCAAAATACATATGCATAAAGGTTTTATCCATCCTACACACAATCAAACATTTACTTGATGTACATATATGTATATGACACA
>CATIWR010591920.1:0-31464 GCA_949677035.1 Omphalea diandra
TCATGTTTTATGCACCTTAAATAATTTCTTCACAGTCTCCGGAGAGGAATCCCAAGGCTGCTTGGCAAGTGGTTGCTTCATCTTAACAGAATTAGGAGGAAACTTTGGCAGAAGATCTGAAAAATTTTCAATTTGGTAAAAGGAACTCAAATATACCTTAAATAATGTACACAAAATTGTTCAAGCATTCCAGAAAAAATAAAACCAAGCAAACCTTTGCAAAGCGAACAACCATGCAGTCCATCGGTTGCACAATGATTAGAACATGTAAGTGGATTTGGTCCAGCTTGTAACTCTCTCAGCTCCAGCTCTTCATCATCCACTAATGTTAGAAACTGGTTGGTGCATTCCTCAGATATTACTCCTTCCAAAGCAAGTTTACATTTTTCCTTGCGAGGCTGCTTTTCAAGTTTATCTCCTTTAGATGCTACCTGCAGATAACAGGTAAGTTGACGTTGTCAGACCAGTAAATCTAAACACTATCAATGTAACAACAGAACTTCCATTACATCTCTCTGGTTAATAGAAGGCTTCCTTTTATGCTGAGATTTATTCTCCAATCGTCTCTGTTTCTGAAAAAACAACACAAAGTTAGCAGTGCTTCATAGTAACTCAGAGTTAACATTAATCAGACCCAGGGATATTTAGCAAGGGAAGGAAAACAAAGTGCAAATACTCATCAGGAGCAACCAAAAACGTTCAGGAAATACAGACCAGACTAACCATTAAAGATACCAGCTGCTGTCGTTTTCGCATCGTACGTGGTGGTTTTCGAGATGCAGGAGTTGATATTTGGGGTACAATTTCTCTATCATCAAAAGCAATTCCTGGAGCAAACTCCCCACCATTTGGATTCATTGCCCGCCATACTGTCATCAAACCTTTCCCAATACCATGTTTCTTGGTTGGAGCACCATGACTATAACCTTGGTAATTCAGGTTGCCCTGCTTGGATACCTTAAAACAAGGAGTAAATATATGTGAAACTTCATACACAATGACCTAAGGTAGAAAGGATTTTTTATTAGAAAAGGATTTTCATAACAATTGGACAATGTTATGCCTATAAGAAATCTATTCAAGCACCTTTTTCCTTTTGTTGGCTCTTTGGTTCTCTTGGCAAGCAACATTAGAACTTCTAGAATCTACATATTCACAGAAAGTATCAATATCAGTATCATGAAGAACAAGAAAGTAGTATGAATAATATAAGCAGTTTTGTCAAAGTTCTTAAAAGGCAATGAGAAAGGAGACCTGCAAAATTAAATTGGTTACTATGTTTCTCAATTTCTTATAACCCCCAGCACAAAAACTCAATAACAACAGTTTTTTATACATTTTCTCATCTGTTGCAGACAAAGGATTATTCCAATTTTCAATCACAATAAATAAATAAATAATATTCTAATTATATTTATTGTTCTATATAATCAAGAACTACTCATTTGAAACCAAAACATATTCCAAGTCTCATAAAATTTGACAGCTATTTTGCATTTCGTACCTTTACAACTGCCAAATGCCCTAGAAGGAACAGAGTCAAAATCCACGCCAAGGGGAGGACTGTCTTTGCGAAAAATCTTTCTTAAAATATAGTCTGACGTTAACAAATCCTGAAGAACAAGTGACTTCTTTTCCCTCTTAATCTTACAAATCCAGTCTGAAGCCTCAGAGGAAGCATGTGTAATCAATGAGTCCTGCTGTTTATGCATCTTCCTACTTCCACTTCCAACTCCCAATCCATTTTTTTCTTTATCACCTGAGTGATTCTTGTTCAAACAGGGTGGGATAATCAACATATTATTACTTTTATCCCTCTTCCTTTTCTTAACAAACCATCCTTGCACCTGCTTGAACGTCAAGTCTAAAACTGCAGCAAGCTCCTTGATTGCACTATCAGTAGGATACTTGTGCTCTGCTCAACACAACATCACTACCTTAGATATATGAATAGCATACAAAATATATACATACATTTTTTATGCTTATGCAATGGTCTCCAAAGAGATTCCAAACGAAAATTTAGAGCTTGTTTAGTGAATTCCATAAAATTTTATGGAATTCTTTTACAAATGCATGCTTGTCAAGTTTGGCATGCAAAAAAAAACTGTTCAGAATTCTAACTTTTTAATTGTACAAAATTTATTGTGCTTGACCCAAATTTGATCAAAATTGATAAGTGGTACAAGCTACTGTAGCTACAAATTTAAAGTAAAAGCTAATAGAGCTAAAATGTGAAAATGAATTATAAAATCAATCCAAAAATGAAAGTTCATTTCAAAATGGATTTTTTTTTAAAGTAATTCATTTGGAAATCAAATAAATTCCATATGGATTTTTCCCAAACACTATGAATTCCTTCAGTTCATGGAAAGACAAGGAATAAAACAGCTATTCTATGTGGAAGAGTTATTTCTATCTTTGGTTCAACTTTAAATATAGAATACATCATCGAACAACATAATATCAACCTTAATTAAAATTTTAAAATTTGTTATAATTATTATGTAGCACATATTTTTTGAAATGCAAATTCTATACAAATGTGTTATTCCATTCCACAAAGTACCAAATGAGTACTATGCATATTTCAATGGAAATCTTTCCATCTTCATCTACAAGAATCCAAAATCTAAGCACTTAAATTTGAATTTCTACAAGCAATAAAAGACCATGTGTTAAAAAAAGAAAAAAAAAGGTCAAATACAAATGGCTTCTCGAAAAAGTAAGCTGCCACAATCATGGACCTCTACTGCATACATTCAATTCGAATTTACCAGAAAGATAAATGAGTCAAAGATAAGTACCAGCATAGAATTTCTCAAGTGCTTGAAGCTGAAGCGGCGACTTTCTCTTCATTTCCATTTTCTGTTGCTCTGTTCTCTCCTTCACCAAAATGGTTTCGCCATAGCCTGACCAAAAACAAACCAAAAAAAAAAAAATCATCAAACTAGAAATTAAGAAACTCACATATCAGCAGAATCATATATATATATATATATATATATATATATATGAAATGAATTAATAAGGGCCACCACTGCTTACTAAGAGAATCATAAAGATGAAGTAATAATCAGTGGTAACTGAAAAGAACAGCGGTGTAGAAGCAGTAGTAACAAGTAAGTGCGAGTAAAGAGAAGATAAAATTAAGTCAAACTGAAAGAAGAGAAAGGCGTTACGTAGTTGCAGTAGTGGTGGAGAAGGAAATGGATAATGATGGAAGAGAGGTTGAAGAAGAACAAGCAAAAGTGTAGGGTTTTGGGTTTTATCATCTTTTTTAATTTCCCCCAGAAAATATCTGTTGCGTTGAGGTTCGTCGATACGGCGACGTTTCTCCTCAGTTTGCATATTGGGCTACTTTTATAAGCCTAAACCCAGCCCATGAAGGCCCATCCAACGCTATCAGAACCCAAACTCCCGCCATATCCATCGTGTCTCGCAAGCTGTCGTTTCGGGTCTCCTGCAGAGAACAAGGATGGAGAAGGAGGAGAAGAAGGATTGGCCGCTTTCAACTCCGCCGCCAAAACGACAGTCTATCAAAACCCAATCCCATTTCAATACCTACACACAAGGTTTGTTGATTGGCTCCTTCTTGAGTCTGATTTTATCATTTCTTGATTATGTTTCTCCTTCTTGGTAGTTCGTATTTATAAAAGTGGACATGCCTTTGTATGTGTAGTTAAGGGAAAACTGTTACAAGAGAATGAGGGAGGACAGGAATCGGTTGCTTTGGAAAATGAGGTTGCCAACTGCTAAATCTCTTTGTGACAAGGTTTTTCTTTCCTTCTGCTCCTTACTATCCACTTCTTTGGTTTGTTATTATTATTGTTATATTTATTGTTTATCTTGTGGTCCCTTGTATCGGGTCTTTCATGGTTTATCTGTTAGCTGGAGTGGTTGTTGGTCTTGTTCATTGGATTATCTTTGTATTGTATGGAAATGGAATGATCTTGGTATTAATGAGTTTGTTTTTGTGTTTTCATGAAACCTGGTTTTAGGGTATTTTTTTTTATTGGGTTAAATCCATTGGAGTACAAGCTTGAATTAGCGGGATTAAGTTTTTGTGTTAGTTGTGGACAATGATGATTCTGGCTTTAGAGATTTTTCTCCTCGTCTTTTTCGTCTTTTTTTTTTTTTTGGTTGCTGATTTTTCTATTTCTTGATTCAGGCATCTATTTATTCATATTTTTTGTGTTTCAGGATTTTATCAAATCTGCTTTTCAGGATATAGTGTCTGATGAGCTGGAAAAAATTAAACAATCTTCATTAGATAACCGATCCGAAATCCCTTCTGCCCGTGATGCAAGTGAAATGTTACAGGAATATGATGGTCTTTATGATGCTTATCAAGGGGAATGTGAGGAGATATTGTTAGAGATGCAAAAGATCTTCTATGAGTATCTCAGGGCAGAACCAAAAAAAGAGGTAATATTTGGTCCGCTAAAAAAGTGTATTTTAGATTTTTTTTTTTTTTTTTGGTCTGTTGATTTGAGCTGGGAAATGATGTGATGCCTAAATATCTGTGCTAATGCATTCAGTTATTGGCACTACCAGCATGATAGTAATTATTACTTAAAACTATAGTAAGTTTATTTGTCCCTCCATTTGGAAAGGATTTCTTCGTATGTAATCTCCTTGTCACTCAAAAGCGCCAATATAAAAGTTTATTTATATGGTAAATCTGATAACCAAGTTTTAGTCTCAAAGCATTCAGTCTTGCATATGCCATGTTTTTGCCTGTCACTGTGTCATTGTGAATAGGGAGGTTGTAATTATTTGAATCATCCTTTTTTTGCCTTAAATGTTTATTCTAGCTCTCTGCAGAATCTGAAAACTATATTGAAACATGGGGGGATGAAGAAGATGAGTATTTGGCTCATGCTGTTTATGAGCACATGCAATTGGATAATAAGCAGGTATTATGGCCACTTACATATTGTGAGACATATATCTTCCAACCAAGTGCAAGTGCATCACTTTATGCACCTGAGATACATAATATCTGCATTTGTAAGTTTGATTTGGTAATGGAGTAAACTAAAATGTGAAAGCTTATTTGAGTAAATTTATTATATGCTCAGATGTAAAATATGTTTCAGTTAAGTTCAAGAATGGTTAGGTGTCTAATCCTTAACCTGTGCATCCTGAGACATTGTATGGATAATAAATAATGGGATGTTGAGAATGAGAAGTCATGAACTTTTTGTTCTATTCTGATATATTAGGTGCACTTATTTACTGACATGATTTTCATGTACCATGTCATAAGAAATTAAGGACTGTTTGATGCATGCACCTTATTTTGGAATTTCTACCTTCAAACTATCAGAAAATGTGGATTTAATGATTTGAAGTTTGTTTTGTCACCACTATCCTCCTAGCCTAGTAGAATAAAATTGGCAAACTTTCTGATGTTGATGCTAGGTGCGTGAGGAGACCTGGTGTCCCATCTGCAAGCGTGGACAGTTGCAAGAGAACCATCACTATATATATTGCAGCCTTTGTGAACTTCAACTCAGCAAAAGCGATGAGGTTCTGCCATCGCCTCTTGATTTTGTACCATTTGTTGTTTCTTTCATTTTTCTTGCACGTAAGTTGGTCACCATTTTTGTTGGGTGTTTTTAACCATGAAAGCAACATAATGAAAGGCAGAATATATTCTTAAAGCAATTTGATCCTGCCACAATAGGAACCCTTGTTTAGGCCCAAAAGCTTCAAGAAATTCCCAACCTACCCCAAATTTTCCCAACTTTATAAATATAGATGCTCATTCTTCCTGAATAACATCTAATGATGAATACAAAAATTATGATTTTCACAATTTCTAACATTATATAGGATGAAATAGGGATGCTGCACCTCACTGTTTTCCGTCCTTGATTTTGGGAATTGCAAAATCCACCCCAACTTGCCCCATTGCCATTCCATGCTGATTGTCACTGTATGGTACAATATAACTTGAATAGTTGCTAGTGTGAAGACCAATTTTTCACTAAGTCCCTGAATTTTAGTAATCAAATTTCAATTGTTGGTTGTGGATGATTTTGCCTAATTTGACTTCATTATATCTGAATGTTTGAAGATTCTGAGTTTTTTGTTCAGCTAGTTTGTTCTTTTCTTTTAATTTTCTTATTGAATACTTCCTCCGTTTCATAGTATTTGTTACTTTTTAGAGTTTCACACAAATTAAGAAACTATTTAATAGTCTTAACTATAAGGAAAAAATAAGTGAATATGACTAAATTGCCCATTTTTGAAACAAAATGACTAATTCATTAATTACTCTAAGAATATTGATAAGGATAAAATAGAAAAAAAATAATTAATATTTCATTGAAGATCTAAACATGAAAGATAATTGGAATATATATTTTTTAAAAAAAATTAACAAATACTATGGAATGAAGGGAGTATTTTAGTGATCTTGTTTTGCTAAGCAATGTGATAAATGTGGCAAAAAGTTCCCTATTTATATATGGAGATATAAGCTGATAGGTTGATGTATTCAATTGCTTTCCATTCTTAAACAAGTAATGCTTGCTGTCCTACTAATTCTTGTTATATAGAGCCTGCTAGATTTATCATTTTTCTGAATAAACTTTTATTACTTCCTATATTGTTCAAAAAGAAGTGCAAGACGACATAATTGAAATCATCACCCTCACTAATTTGTCTGTAGTTTGGTTTGCCATTGCAGGTTAATTTGGACATATTGCAGACACAACTGGCCGAAGCTTATAGCGAACATCTTGACCGCAGTTGTAGATTGAAACCTAAGTTTTGTATGGAAACTAGATTTGGTTTAACTGCATTGTACATCTCTTGTGAGGTGTGCAAAATATTTGAGGTTGTAATATAGCTGCATTATGCAGTAGTTGAAAATCTGCTTGATAGTTAGAAATTAGCATAAGGATTGAATTTTGATTTTTAGGATACCAATTTTGTGCAGCTGTGTTTAATATGATAAGCTATTTATTTATTTATTTTTCTCCTTTTTGTCTGGACATGTCAGCTTGTGTTATTTAACATTTAGGCGTTTGGATTATTAACAAAAAAAACTTTGAATTCGGAATTGAAATGGATGTTTTTTATTCCACTTACAAATGCACCGGAATCAAAGTTAGACTTCTTAAATAGGAAAATTTTTCATTTCTTATTTTCTAAAGACAGAATCTTATTCCCATGAAAATCAAATCGAATAATATTTAATGAATATATATATAATTTTATTAAAAATTTTAATTAAAAATAGAAAGAATAATAATTTCATTATTTAATATGTAAATTTTATGATTAGTATACAAAAGTGTATGAATATTATATTTGGTTATCAATTTTAATATAATAAGAAAAATAAGGGAAGTGACTCTGATTTTCTAAGGAATCAAATATCTATGAAAAATAATTTTCTTTTCATTCTATTTGATTTTTGTAATTTTGATTTCAATTCTGAAGTCGGAACTAAATGGAACTAAATGGAGCCTTAATCTGTAAATATCAGTGCAAGAAAATTTAAGGTTTTTAAATTCGGTCCAGCTAATTCTTTATTTTATTTTTTGAATAAACTTATTGTGATACAAAAGTATAACATCAAAGCTATAACCATTAAAAATATATTAACAACAAAAATAAAAAACAAGAATCTCAAATTTCTTACTAGAACGACCTAATTATTAGTAGCGCATAATAAATTCACACTTGCGTGTAAGGGTGAGCAAAAACCGGATCATACCGAAAAACCGATCTAGTTAAGTTGTTTCGGTTTGATTTTTTGATCAAATCGATTTGATTCGATTTTAATTTAAAAAAATTGATTTTTACTTCAATTTTTTAGATAAAAAATAAATAAATCAAAATTATTAATAAATCAAATCAATTTGAAGCGAACTAAATTTAAAATATATGTAATTTAATTAAATCGAACCAAACCGAATCGAACTTTATACATTCAGATTGATTTGGTTTATAGGCACATAAATTTTGATTTAATCGATTTAGTTAATTGAGTTTTTTCAAAAAATTTGGTTTTGTTTGATTTTAAATATATAAAATTTAATTTATCTGATTTTGGTAAAAGTTCAAATCGAATTAACCGAACCGTCTATTCATTCACCCCCTACTTGCATGTATAAATGACAACCCATGCTAATATGGGGAAAAAAAATCTCAATCAACGTATCAATAAAAGATTCACCAACTATTAAATACACACAAATAAAAAAATTATTTTTCAAAAATTAATATTACATAAATTATAAATAAGCATTATATGTGCAGTATAAAGCTACCTACTCTATATTTTTTTTAAGTAAACAATAAATAATTCATAAAAAAAAATTAAAATATATCAAACATCTCTAACAATAATGATCAATAAAACAATAGTAAGCAGAGAAAATGGCAAAAGTTATTAATAGCTATGAAGAGGCATACTGTTATTTTGATTAGGTAAAACTAAGTTGATATAGATAATAATATAAATTTATAACCTCTAATCTTTTTTCTTTAAGTCAAATGGTTTGAAAAAGACCCAAAAAAAAAAAAAGGAATTAAGAATTTCAAATTTAGTTTAAATTTTAAAAAAAAAAAAAAAAAAAAAAACACAAGAAACATGCACCATATAGATTCTTATTGTATTGGTGATTAGATCTAAGATGCATAGAAAATCTATTTCAGAGATATAACAGGCCCAAGACTACCACCATTGGAGCAAAAATATAATTATAGATTTTTAATTAGAAAATAATCAAAATACTGTCTTTCAATCTTTAAAAAAGAATACAAATAAATGAAAACATCATCTAAAATAATTAGTTGATGCGTGAGAATTTTTTATTATCTTGTTTAGTGTCACCATTTTATTTTCTTTTTTATTTCCTTTTTCATAATTTTTTTTAGTAAAAATAGTTGAAACCTCTTAAAACCAAGTAAACCTTCGAGACTTTAGTGTTTTCAAATGTTCTAAAATTGATTCCTCCATCAAGTACACAAGTTATAAGTACTTGAAAACCAATGTGCTTTTCTTCTTTTTTTTTTATCAAATGAGGAAACTTTATTGAGCATCAGTAAAAGCCTCACTGGCAATGATATGCTCAATGCAAGAAAGAGCTATCCACCAGGAGGAAGGGGCTAGCATAAAAGCATGGCTCTTGAGCAGTCATATAAGCTTGTCGCCTTAGAAACTGGACTGAGAAATTAGTATCTGCATAGAATAGATTACGAAACTCAATCATAAGACTTCCAAACTCAGATATATCAACTCTGTGAAAGTGAAACGCACCAACAATAGTTTTGGAATCCAGCTCAAAAATGACTTTGGTGACTTGTTGCTGTAACACCCATGAAAGTGCTTCACAAAAACTCAGAGCCTCGGCTTCTTTAACTAGGCATTGCCCAAAGAAAACCTTGGTCATGCGTCTAACGAAACCACCCGTTGCATCTCGAAGCACTGCTGCTACACATGCCTGACCTGAGCCAGCAAACATAGTCGCTTCCAGATCGCGTTTAACATAAGGATCTGTAGGCTTTGACCACCTGATGGGCTGAGAAACACTCAACTACCCTGCCCCTGGATTGTCAAGATGAGCTTGATGCCATTGGCTAAGAAAGCTGAGACCCGATCTAACCACCCAAAGTTTATTATTCCTTTGTTTCCAAATACTCCATAACACCGTGCTCATGTCACCAGCTTGTAACCATGGAACGCTGCTGAGTAGTGATAAAATAATGCCCGTAAAACACATCGACCCATTTATCTGTGGAGAGAAGTTTATAGTCTGTGAACATGCTTTCGCAATTTGACACAAAAAACAAGTGGCCATAATCTTCTTCAAAATCATCACATAGCAAACACATCTAATCCACATGTAGACCTTTACTACCCAACACATTACATTTAGGAATACAATATCTACAGAGTCTCCACATAAAAAACCTTAATTCGAGGTGGCACTTTACCAATCCAAGCTAGAGAAGGAATGATGCTTCGTGGTAACCATATTACAAGCCACTCGATACCCAGTTTTAACAAAATAACACCCATCCTTACTAAAGAGCCAAATAAGCTTATCTAACTAAGGAGCACGAGGTAAAGAAATATTCATGATGGCAACAACCTCCTGAGGATAAAATAAGTCACTCAACAGCTCTACATCCCATTCTCAAGCACCTGGAATTAGTAAGTCATTTACTTGCAAATTTTCAACACCAGGAACAATAAGCGTAGTCACATAGAACTCATCATCATACTTTAACCACGAATCCTTCAACAAATTAAAACTGAAACCATCCCCAACACGCTATCGGCACCCTTTAGAAAGAATACCTTTAGTCAAGCAAATGCTTTTCCATGTGAAACTTGGATTATGCCCCAATTGAGCATCCAAAAAAAAACTCCCTTCCGAAAAGTATTTAGCTTTGATAGTGCTACTTACCAACGAATTTGGGTTGGATGATAAGTTCTAGCCTTGCTTACCTAACATAGCAAGATTCGATTTGTTAAAGTCACGAAACCCCAAACCACACATATCCTTCCTCATACACTTTAAGATCCCACGTAAGACAATGAATCCCACAAGTGCCCCATCGGTTCGAACCCCACCAGAAAGAATTTAGCATCCTCTCCAGCTTTTCACATAACGAGATAGGAAGTAAGAAGACTGACATACAAAACGTAGGGACCTGAGCCAAAACTTTGATTAAAACTTCATTGCCTACCTGGATAACATGTTCAGATGCCAACTATTCAGCCTCCTCTAAAGCCTATCCTTAATAAAGCCAAAAATTGCTTTCTTATTCTTAACCACGAGGGAAGGCCAATCCAAATATTTGCCACTATCCAGGGGAGTTGCCACACCCAAAATACTAGAAAGAATATCCCTATCTCTCTGTGCCATATTACTACTGAAAAATATACCTGATTTTTGGAAATTTATTGCTTGCCCTGACACTTCCTCGTACTCAACAAGAGTAGCCTTCATCTTTACATATTCAGCCTCAGTTGCTTAAAGAAAAAACTTTCATCCACATCATAGGTACGAGATACTAGGAGCACCTCTACTCACCTTACAACCATGAAGCTCTCCACGACACTCAGCACGCCTAACCATAGCTTAGATACCTTCTGCACATAGGATAAAAAGATACGGCGATAAAGGATCACCTTGTCGTAACCCCCTACCAGGATTAATTGGCCCAACTTCCTGCCCATTAAAAACAATTGAATACTGGACTGTGGAAATGCAGAGCATAACCCAATAGATAAATCTAGCATCAAAACCCATCTGGCTCATCACAGCAGGAAGAAAATTCCAACTAATCCTGTCATACACCTTGCTGACATCCATCTTGCGAGCAACATATCCCTTCTTTCCCCTATTTTTCTGTTTCATAAAATGGATTAGTACAAATGCAATCAGCACATTATCAATAATGGATCTTTCCAAAACAAAAGCAGATTAAGGAGGAGAAATAAGTTTAGACATGATGACTTTCAAACAATTGGTAAGGACTTTTGCCACAATTCTATAAATGACATTACACAGTGCAATCGGCCAAAGATCCTTCATAGTGGGAGGGCTATCACATTTTGGAAGAAGAACAATATTAGTATTATTCACAAAAATAGGAAAACTGACATCATGAATCCACTTACAAGATGCCTCAAAAAATATCAAAACCAATCTCGAGCCATTACTTCTGATAAAGCACTCGATTTAAGCCATCTGGACCCGGCGCCTTGTCAGGATGCATCTGGAGTGCAGCTGACTTAAACTCTTCTATAGAAAACGAGGGCCCCGAAGCTTCATTATCTATTCCAGATGCTCGGCAATCAATGTAGGACAAAATTGGAGCGTGACACCTCACATTTGTGGCAAACAAATTCCAGAAATATTATTGTCTAATAAGCGCCAATCCACCTAGGTCATAAACCTAACCACCAGCCTCATCCTAAGCCTATCAATTCTGTTCACACGTTTTCTAGATGATGCCATGATATGGAAAATTTAGAGTTGCAATCACCTCCTTGCAACTAAAAACACTTTGCTCGTTGCTTCCAGAAATCCTTTTCCTGAGCCAAAAGAATACCCAACGGCTTCCGACACTCCAGTACCTCAGCCTAATGACCAGGAAGAGCCTGAATTCGATCCTTACATTGAGAAATTTCATTCTTGAACCGTAGAGCAAGCTGCCTACCCTAACTACTTAAGGATGTTACACATGAAACGAGCCTATCCAACAACGGCTGATCAGAAGTTGAACGCCCACTTTCCTTCACTACTTCAACTAGGCTCGATTCACGAAGCCATCCATTTTCAAAACAAAACTTCCTATTACCCTTTAAAGGTCGCATGCCAGCATGATTGAATTCAATCGGTGAATGATTTGAGGTAGCTGCAACCAGGTTCTGCAACTTCGCATTCATAAAAAGAGATGGCCAAACATGAGACACCATACACCTGTCCAGTATTTCTTCTATACCATGGGCGGATCCAAAACCTTTACTCCACGTGTATCGGTGACTCAACAACGGTAAATCATGCAACCCACAATCTCTAACCGTATTTTGAAACCTAGAAATAACCCAAGCTGGATGGTTATGAATACCTTTTTTATCAACATTACTCAATAGCTCGTTAAAATCTCCCATCAAGCACCATGGAAGGTTAGAGGTAAATGCCAAAGTCCTAATAAAATCCTAAGCAGCACGTCTTCTACTTCTCTTACAATAGCCACAATAACCAGTAAATCGACACACCAATCCACTCTCCTCCCGAATATAAACATCTATATGGTTCGAGGACTGCTCGAAGACTGAAACAATTGAGCTTTCTTCCAAAGCAATGCCAAACCTCCCCCGCACCCCAAGCAGTCCACACAAAAACAACTCTCTAAAACCAAATTTCACCTTCAACTCCTCTACCTTAGCTGAATGAACCAACGTTTCTACCAAGAACAACACAAAAGGCTTACAAGAAGAGATAAGCTCACTTAATGCACAAACTGCTCAAAGGTTGCCAAGCCCTCGGCAGTTCGAACTGATGAGAATCATTGTTCTTGGCAGGCCTGCCTAGCAGGTCCCTCCATTATTGTATGAATACCAGAAGGAAGAGCAGTCACGTTACTTGTATGGTGATAGCCCATCCCTTCTCCAGCATCGTCTTTTCCTCCGATCATCCTTTAACTCAAGGCCATCATCTTCACAGCCCAAAACTCCTACTCCCAGCCTACGAGAATATCCAGTTGGTAAGTCAAAATTCCCAACCGATTGAAGCGCAGCATGCACGGGTTTCACGTAATTAGTTACTTCTTTTCCTTTTTGAAAGTGAGATAATGTCAGGTTGGTCCCATCATCCTTCCTGAAAATCTGCATGCTTTCCTTATCAGCCAGCACATCATCCACTGAATCCCGCAACCACCTTTCTCCTTCATACTCAGCCACTCTACTTGCCGAAGCTCTTAGCCACAAACCCCATTAATAGAATAAAAATAACACGCCTACATACAATAGCTAATTTTTTGTAATTTTTTAAAAGAATCTTTAATCAACTTTAATGTTCTTAGTAATATTTTAGCTTTCAACTAAATAAAATTAAACCAGTCCAATATCCAAAAAATATATATTAAAGATACATCATTTAATTAGTTAATTTGCATAACTGAAACACAAAGTTACAAATATTTAAACTTCAATGGATATACCAACCTTGAAGAAGCAGAAATTAAATCTCAAAAATGAAGATTTTAATGCTATAGTACCTCATTGCGTGAAAAAAATTGATACAAATTCACAAAAAGAAAAAAGAAACCATGACCATATAAAACAATAATGAAAAAACTGAATTTATAAAAAAAATAAAACTAAAAACATTAATTAATAAAATATTTAAAACGTTTCATGGCTTCAGAATTGGAGGCATGAAGCAACATGTCCTCAATATCAAATTAGTAAATGAAAGCATTGAATTGCAAGGAAAAATTAAATTAAAGCTAAAACATAAGTTAATTTGAATGCTTTGAAAATTTGCAATCTCTTAATTTGCAATATGGACACCACTCAACTCAACATTCTCATACTTCATTAATACAATAAAAAAAAATTTAAAAAAAAAAAAAACAAAGTTTAATCATCTTTAACAGAAACACAAATGATAAAGTCTTGTAAAACTATAGGAAAAAAAAAAAAAAGAAAGAGAAATAGTAGTTAGTTAAAAAATAAAAATTTGAAAAATAATAATGATCTTCATTTTTGTATGTTTGTTATCCTTCACTGTTTACAAAGCATTTTTGAAGTATCAAAATATTAGTTTGAAATCCGAAACATCAAGTCATTGTATAGTGGTGAATGTTCTAACGCGGTTACCCGGTTTCGATCGCAGGCAACGGCGTGCAACTTTTATTTCGGTTAAATCTTTCCTGCAAAGTGTGTTTGGGGCATTGAAGGTCATAGTTCTTATAATTATTTTACATTAAGTATCATAATATTTTGTGGATTTTTAAAAATAATAAATTATTATAAAAAAATTATGCTTTACTTTTAAACATTATTATTTTGATATTGAATTAATATTGTTCTAATTGTTTTTGTAATATTTAGTCTTTGGACGTAACAAAATGATCATTATTAACTTTAAATATTTACAATATTTATTTTATTTCATAATTATTATTTTATTTATAAAGTATCTCATTTTTATTATTGCAAAACAATCCATTTATATAACAAAATTAGTTAAATCTATATATTTAAACAATACATAATTTTAATATTGATATATAATATTAAATTATATTCTGATTCAATATCTTACTTATGATATTTTATCACAGCCGGATTGGAAACCGAAATGAATTTTAAAGGTTGAGTAAAATATTAATTCTGTATTCACTCAAGTGGTAGTACTGCCTTAATTTAATTGACGTGTTAATCATTTCATTGGTCAGCTCAATAAATTTCATCGACAGATATATCTTTTTTATGCCACGTCACTACAAAGAGTTGATATAAGACTCGCTGGCAGGAATAATATTAAGTACAAAAAAAAAAATTTGATTTAGTAGGAACTGAATTCTACTTGGAACAACCAACAATGATATCAGCAGGAAAAAAAACATACATTTGTGCATTCAACGTACAGCTCAGTGTTCCATCCCAACAATCATACAAAGCCAATAAGGTCATTCTGATATCATTAACATATGTTGTATCCACTCGACATATCATGCTCTACCACCAAAGGGAAAACCCACAAAAAAAAAAAAATATATATATATATATATATCATAGAAAAGAATTAACAAAAAAATAGACCCCTCTAAAATGGGGTATATTGAATGGTACTCTACACAGCAAACCCGTTCCAGCTTTCACGGTAATATATGATATAAATCGCTTAACAGCCACCTGAACTACAGGAGACTACTTCACCCTTCAGGCACCTCAACAGCTGCAAATGGAAGTCTCCTATGTGCGCTTTTTCCTGCAGATAAGATCCAACTGCAGCAGGTACAAGAATACATCTGCTCGAATGGTTGCGCATTTACACTCTCAATGAATAGTGTAATTTTCAAATCAAAGCAGTTTGGAGCAAAATATTCACCACACAAATTTAGAATAGCTCCTCAGAATTGAACTTGTTCCATGCTTCCTATAAGAAACATAAAATGAGAGCCAGCATGTGCAAGTATTGCAACCAAAAACAAAAACAATTCCAGGCTAAATTTTTGAGGCAGCATTGAAATTAAAAAATTACCTTCAGCAAGTCAAACACCTTCTCAGCAACATATTTTTGTTGAAGATTGGCGCCTTTTTGTTGCACTTTATCAGGATGGATGCATAAAGTTGCTTTCCTATAAACTTTTTTAACAGCAGGTCCAGTAATCAAATCAGTCAATGAAACGGGCTGCCAACCACATTCAGGCCACAGCACCTAATCATTGTGCAACGTATTTTAGAAGGCGGTCATTGAAAAATAGAGATGCTTCACAACAAATACCAAAACGAACATTTTTGGCTATATATAGCCGAAAAGTCAGAACTTTGAGGTAGAAATTTTAGAAAGGGTTTCAACAATAATATGAAAATAAAAAAAATAGAACATTGAAGTAAAAAATTAGTTATAGTAAATGTTTCCACGTTCTTAATCAATTAAAGGACATAGGAAACACCAAAACAAGAGCGATGAGAGAGAAAGAGACACCATACATTCACAAAGGACACAGATTTAGTAAGGCAAAATAGATGCGGGGACATCATGAGGAGAAAAACAATGTTCAAAGAACATAACCGAGTTCAAAATATTTCTAATTCATACAATTACACTTTTAGCATTAAGCTTTATTAAGATTACTTGTGTGTGTGTACATGTGTGCATATACACTAAGTTCAATAGACTAAAGATTGCAAAACTGCTTGAAGTATTTAATCAAGGACGTATCCAAAATATACAATTCAGGAGTTGCAATAGCATTTATAACATGAGCAAGCAGGCCAGCATCTTGGCCAAATATTAAAATAGGGAGTAATTGTGTAGTTACTATTCTTTATTGAGAAGATTTAAATCAGTAAGCTTCTTTGAGATTTCAGTTTTCTTAAAGCAACGCTATTAGCAATTAACAATAACTGCAAAAAAGTGTCCCACAATAACAAATACTGGCCTTATTATATTTTGTATATTTTGAAAGAACATCTTAACTCAATTGTTAGGTGCTGCATCTATTTTGACTTCACAACCTGGCTCTATTAAATAAAACATTGATTTAATTAAAAAAAAAAAATAACACAACACAAAACAAAGTTAACTTCAGTCCTCTGGTTTATCAGATCAAAAGGTCAATATCTGCCTTATCTGAAAACTGTGCAGCACAGATCTTGATCTAAATCTAAACCCAAATGAGAATATAGGATACATTCTTACAGACTACAGCAACATTGACGAGCGAGATACCATCCAAGGATTTTGCAATTGAAGATTCAGCTAAAATTTAAAAGATCATTACCAATAATATTCTGTATATTAATACCATGCACTAGAAGTAGATGATATACAGTATATAAATCAATAAATGATGCAAACGCACATATTGCAATGTTGACAACAGAGCACGTAGATTCCCCTCTTTCCCTGCAGCCCAACGCTTGATCTCAACATCTAGTGTTTCAGCAATCCTCTGAAATCAGAAAGGACCAAGATCAACAAGATGACTAAAAATACAGCTGAACTTGACCAAGGACCATTTCCACGACAAAACCCACAGGAAAGCAAAATCACAGATGATATATAACTAAAATTCAAGTTTTAATAATTAAACCTTAAAAAGAAAAAGCTAAGTATAATTAACACCAATTTTTTTTAAAAAAAAAAGTTTTTTGTTAACTTGAAGAGTCCCTAGCATTAGAATGCAAACTATTAGGGGTATCACAAAATAATTTCCACTCTTAAGATGTCACTCTAAAGATAAACAAGATAATAAGCAGAGCATAATGCTCCAAGAGGGTTCTTTGTAGAACAAAGCAAAAAGATAAATCGATTTCATTTCTTTGGCTATTTTGTAACAGATACGGAAGGTGGACACTTTAGGATTTTGTAAATTCAGAAACACCCTTGTAAAAGAGTACAGAAACTGATTGCATACCCTTCATTTTTTGGTGATTGGAAATTTTTTTTTCAATATTACTTTGATATTGTATATTTTGTTGATAGCCTTGTGCTGATATCGGTAGAGAGTATAATATTAATGCAATTATCCTTTCAAATATAAATTGAACTAGTTAAAAGAAAAAAAAATCCTATTTCAAAGAATCAAAACTGTGAACTGTTTATTTGATGGAAATCTAACCCAAAGGTAGTTAGGATGCAGCCCAGTTCTTAAACTCCAAGCATAGTCGTCAGCAGCGTGCCTAAAGTGTGAGGTGCACAAGGCTCAAGTGGCTGCATCTCCAAACCACCGAGGCAGTCACTGGCACGTGCCTCATTAGAGGCTAAAGGCACGCACCTAGGCGCGCCTCAAAAGCATTTTGAAATTACTGGTCTTTTCTAAATATAATCCGGTTATTTGATCCTACCATTGATTTTTTATTTAAAAGTGGGCTTACAATAGATTGGGCCACATCCAATCATGCCAAATTAAACACAAAAACAATGGAAAAATGAAATTTGCAGATATACCAGATTGGAAAATTGCGGTTTCTGACAACAACCAGGTATGATATTTCTGCCTCTCTCTCTCCTTCCTGCAATCAGTCCACTAAACTTTTTTCTTTTTCTGTCTTCTTTTCCTTTCCTCTTTACGTAATCAGTCCCCTCTCTACTTTTCTTTTCTTTTCTTTTTTTTTTTTTGAGCGCTCATCTTACCTTCCGGTCCACTCTCTACTTTCTTTTCTTTTCTTTGCTTTTGCTCATATTCTTCTCTTCCTTCTACAACAAGTCCTTTAGAACTTTTTTTTTTGGAAACAGCTGATGCAGAGTAGTTGTCCTTGTCTTACTTCAATTTAGTCCTTTTAGATTTTAGTGGAATTTAGGATTGTGTAAAATATTTATTTGGCTATTTTTTTGGACTTCCAAAACAATAGTGTTGCTAAAATTTTTAATAGTTTATGATTTTTTTATTGATACTGGAAAATTTATGTAGCTTATTTATTATTGTGAATGGTTAATATTATTTGAAACTATATATTTTTTCATTCACAGTGCACCTCATGTCGCTTAGGTGCATGCCTACACCTTGCACCTTGGCCCTAGGACCCCTTCGCGCCAAAGTGCGTCTTGCCTCTTTGACAACTATGACTCCAGGCTACCCAAAACTCCATGCACCCCCTTCCTCTGAAGAGAGGGGAAAGAGGTTGCTAAAGGATTTAAAACGGCAACAATCCTAATAAAGTTTCACTATGCTACTTACGTGTCTCTCTGCTTGTTCTCTCTGAACTTGAAGGTCTCTTTGATTCTTCTCAGCCAGTGCTTTTGCCTGAATATTTGGACTTCACCGTTAGAAGATGTCAAGCTAATACTTGTCTGGTTAAAAACGAGCATAAGGCATAACTCAATATCACTATCAAATAAACATACCGCACGCTCCTGAGTCCTCTGATGACGTTCCAACCGAGCTCTTCGCCTCTCCTCAGTTTCTCCCTCAACCTCTTGGAACTCTCCAGGTGTTCCAGTAGCTTTTCGCAAGAAAAAGTAGTTACGCCAGTGTATCAATACAGAATTTTAAGATGTTGACCAAATTATAATAAATTAAAACAAATAAATACCCCCAAAAATAGAAGATAGATCATCAACAATATTTGCAGTTGATGATGCTTTCTTCATGCTAGATGTAGCTGCAACAGATGTCCTTCTGGCAGTTTCAGAGCCTCCTTTATTCTGGGTATCAAAGAAAGGATCCTGCAATATAGGCTGACAAATTAACTCACATATACTGCACGAAGTCCGTGGGTAGCACAAATACTAATAACCATTGATCCTAACCGAAGAGTTAGCCCTTGGCCTTGGTGCGCTACTAGCTCGAGAACTGAAAAATGATTCAAGATCATTTTCATTCCTCGGTTGGTTATCATTCTTTTGTTGGTTTGCTCTAGCCGCAGCGGCAGCCCTTTCTCGAGCCTCTGCAGCAGCCCTCTCCCGAGCTTCTGCTGCAGCCCTTTCAAAAGCAACTCGTTCTGCTCTCTGTCTAGCATCAGCTTCAGCCCTTGCAACAGCAGCTCTCTCCCTTGCTTCTGTGTTTGCCCTTTCCCGTGCTTCTGCAGCAGCCTTTTCAGCTCTTTCTCTTGCCTCTGCTGCTGCCCTTTCACGAGCTTCAGCTTGTGCTCTCTGAACTGCAGCTCTTTCGGCTCTCTCTCGAGCTTCAGCAGTTGCCTTTTCTACGGCAGCCTTTTCAGCTCTTATACGTGCTTCAGTAGCTGCTCTTTCACGTGCCTCTCTAGTAGCCCTTTCTACTGCTTGCCGAGCCTTTTCCCTTTCTCTCTCAATCTCCCTTGCTCGCTCTTTTTCCCTCTCAAGCCTCCTCTGCTCTCTTTCTTTCTCCTCTCTTTCCCTCTCAATTTCACAAGCTCTCTCCCTCTCCTTCTCAAGTCTCCTCTGTTCTCTCTCCTCCTCCTCCCTTTCCTTTGGTTGCCTCTCACGATCCAATCTTTCTTGCCTTTCTCTTAATTCTCTCTGCTGAGCTTCTTGCATATCTTTATCCAGTTGACCAGCTTCTCTACTTCTAGCAGCCTTTAGATACTCCCTCTCCCTCATTTGCCTGAATTTAGCCTCTGCTTTATCCATGGCCTCCTTCATGGCAGCAGCAGATGCTGCAGCAGAAGATGCATTTGCGTCCACATCTTCTGGATAAAGAGCATCAGTGTGTTCATTAACATTGCTTTGCATTCTACCCATAGCAAACTCTTCAAGTTCATCTATTTGAGATGCTGCTGCGCTCCTTGCTGCACGAGCTGTCCTAGGGCTTTGAGAGTGTATAGTGGAATTTGAGAAAGCATATTCATTAGCCTTCTTTCTTGAGTTTGTAGATGACAAAGAACCCACCTCAGACTTTGAAATCTGAGGTGGTCTAGGAGGTGGGGGTCTTGAAGGGGGTGGAGCACTTGTTGGTTGAGTAAAAAGAGGAACTTCAGATACAGTAAGCCATACATTATCAGGTGATTCTGAAATATCTTCTGATCTTGGAGGTGAATTTGCCCCATTAGGACCGGCATTCACATATGACGGAGGGGAAACATTTTGACCAACAGATCCTTGAGAAACAGTTGGCATATCAAATAAAGTTTCATGTGATTCCTGGAGATCATCATTATACATCTTCTTCTGTAAGTAGCCTTCAGCTTCATCCAGAGGGTATTTGTCAACTGGCTCTTTACTAGCAGGAGAATAAGTGCCACCCATGCTCATTCCACTTCTTAAAGGGCTCCTATCTTTTCCTCTTGTATTGTTTCCAGCTGAAACTGCAGGTACAGGTTTTCCGAGATTATCAAAGGAATCAATATCATCAAATGCTCCCCTATTTACTGATGAACTATAAACATTTGTGCTTCCAGAGCTACCAAATTTACTAATTTCTTCCAATGGATCTACATACAACCCTGAGGATGAAGCTACAGGGGTTGGAGTTGACTCTAAGACTACAAAAGGGTCTTCCATCATGCTGGAGACTGTTCTGGCCGAATTTGCAGATGGTTTCTGGAACCTACTAGACTCCGAAGTTGACCTGTTCAGATGCAGTGTGCATCAAAAAATAACTGGTTTAATTTACTAACAAAAGGAAAAAGGAAAAAGAAAACAACACCAATCAAACTGCAAATTCGATAGCATAAACTGGAAAAAATTTGCACAAAATTTTCTTATTTAACACAACTAGCAACACACGTAATGGCATATGACTTCTCCTGAAGCAGAGTAAGCTATGGACAGTTTGTAGCTTTAGAAAAGAATTAGCATAATAAAAATAATAAAGAATAGCATTATGAAAATAATAAAGAGACAGAGCCAGATACAAAAGAAAACAATGGTATTTTGGTAAACTATCCAATCCACGTCATGTTTGTTTGCAAACAATAATCACTGCAACAAAATGAATGATAATGATAAGCTTATTTACAAGAACTGTGAAAATAGAGACATATAGTATAAAGGAATATCGCACATTATCAACTGGCTGAAAACCAGAAGCCATAACTTTGGGCGTGTCGAGCATAGTACTGTACAACATTGAATAGCATTTTAGCAGATTAAAAATAAAAATCAACAGAGATGAAATTAATTCAATTACAACCTCATTGCATGACTCCCATAAAAAAGAAATGAAATGCAACCAACCCTAAAATTCAAAGTTCAAATTGTTAGGGTCCAGTTTTCAGCATACTAGCATATGCTGTCATGTATTAGTTCCTAACTCAAATGCTTTACCATCAAATTTAAGCTCTTAATGGGAAACTCGGAGAATGGAAACATCAAAAGTGGATTCACAGCAGTGTCTCCCCATCTAACCAATCTAAGCGTCATATCAATTTCACTATTTTAACCAGATCAATTTGGATTTTCTACAATTTATTCAACCCCACACAAGTGAAAGTTAACATAATTCTAAGTACTACAATATGCAACTAAAATATTCAAGATTTAAACAGTCTTTAATAGAAACCATGTTCACCACTAACATGTATGAAGTAAAGCATGTTATCCATATTATGACATAATAAATTTGCACAATTCAATATCACATTCTAGACCATCCCATCTAAAAATTTCACAAACTTCAATCAAAACCCTCTTATAACAATAAATCTTTACATGAAAAAAAAAAAAATAGTGGTACAATTACAAAACGAGAGTTTGACGTTATGCAATTCCTGCAGCATATCCACATTTACACAAAAATGTCAGATATCAATCTTAAGTCATTGATCTTCGCAAACTAACTAAAACCCCAAAATCTCAGATAGAAAACTTTAAGTAATTTAAGTATAACAACCTGATTAACAAAACCAATAAAAAAAACGATAAGAAAATCAAACACCTGCTAACGCTGGGGGAGCTACTACGTCCAAAACCAAGAAGCAAGTCCTCAAAAGCAGCCGAATCTTTCTCAGCTTTGGATGCAGCCTCCCTCCTCGATTCATTCTCCTTTTTACCGAAATTCCCCAACAGATCATCAAACGCCGAGCTACTTTTCTTCTTTGGCGGCGAAGAAGGAGACCCGATCGAAGCGAACACGTCATCAAACTTAGCAGACTGCGGCCCCGCAGAAGAGGTGCTCTTCAGGCCAGGCAATCCATCGAAAATATCATCGTCATAAACTGGCTTATCAAAAACCGGAAGCGAAGAAGATTTCGCGTTGTTCTGGTCCTTGAAAATGGAGTCGTCATCGAATGCGGAAGACGACGTCGTATTCTCACTACGAGGTTCGGAATACTTAGTTGGACCGCCGAAGACATCGTTGAACAGGAGGCCGTCTAAGGCAGGGGAGCGATCGTGATCATCGAAGACAGGAGCGGAAGAGGAGGATGATCGGGTGTGGGCAGGAGCACCAGATCCAACGCCGAAATTGACAGAGGAGAAGGTGGAGGTATTGCGAGGTGGGGCCATGGGGGCGGATTTACCTTGGGGTTTGTACCCGAAGTCCCGGGCTAATAGGAGAGGAAAATCATCCATAGATACGCTTCCAAAATCGGCGGTGGTGGTGGACAGATCTGGTGGTGGTGGAAGTATGGGGAGCAGCAAATTGTTTAGATCTAAGGAGGGGAAAAGGAGCAAATGGAAGTCACATCATAGGAATAGCAGATGTATGTGCTACGGTGAAAAAAGAGACGCAAAATTAGGGGGTGAATGGTCAATTTTGCATAACTAAGGGCGTCAAATCGAAATTTTGATTTTATTTTATTTTTTATTTTTTTAAATGAAGAAGAGGGAGAGAGGATCAAATCTTAATTGGGTTTTCCTTGTTCTTGTTTTTATTTTGTTTTCCTCCCTCTCCTTATTTGTCTCCTATATGTTTCTTTCTTTGGCCAAATCTGAAGCTCCAATTTAATTTTAGGAGAAGTGTTATTTTTTTTCACCGCCAAGTTATTATAATTCCATTCGGCTTTAAAATTTTTAAAAAAAAATTAATGAAGCTCAATTTTTTTTTTTCAATTTAACATAGGCTTCTTGAATTTTAGTCTAATATATTTTGAGTTTTCGTTAAATAATATAAGTGATTTACAAATTGAACTTTAATTTGCACAAAAAAAATTACTTTAAAAGCAAAATCAGGAGAGTGATTCTAATTTCTTATATTTATTTGTCTGAAAATGTATTGAAATTGAAATTTTATTCCTCTTTTTCAAACAATATTTGCATTCTCATAAGAATTAAATCAAACATATATAATTGGATGGCATAAAGAAATTGGTACTTTTTTGAATATATATATATATATATATATATATATATATATATATATATATATATTATGGTTTGGTATTTTGTTAGCAATCCAAAAGGAAATTTTAGTTTTTATTTCTAAGATTTAAAATTTATCATTTTTTATTTCTTAAAAGTGAATGTTTAATTGAAGGAAGGTCATTTAGACTAGAGTATTGCTTTTGATCGAACAATGATTAGGATAAACATTAAATATCTTTTTTTATATTATTTTCCTTTTATTTTCATTATTGTGATGATATATAATATATTTAAATTATACGTTGTATGATAGTCCTTAAATTTATCTAACATTAAGTGATTATGTTACTATAATAGAAAAATATTAAAAAAGCTAAATATAAAAAATATTCAATATTTTTTTACGTTGTGTTTGATTCAACTCTAAATTAAAATTTATTACATTTTAAAATGAATTTCTTATAAAATTTATTTGCAAATAAACTTCTACATCGACATACTACAAAATAAAAATAGAAAAATAAAATAAATTTTATATTTGGTTTAAGTTTATAATTCAATAAATATTTTATTACATATTCTTAAGTTATTTTTAAAAATTTTTATAAATGTAAAAAAATAAAAATAAAAAAAGAGAAAAGAGAGAGAAGAAAGAGAAAAAAAGAAAGAAAAGTGAAAAAATATTTTAACTAAGATATTGTTGTCATAAT
This sequence comes from Omphalea diandra, assembly GCA_949677035.1. Classification (NCBI taxonomy): domain Eukaryota; kingdom Viridiplantae; phylum Streptophyta; class Magnoliopsida; order Malpighiales; family Euphorbiaceae; genus Omphalea; species Omphalea diandra. The sequence continues at coordinate 24,593 of CATIWR010591920.1, forward strand.
AAAAAAAAATTACAATTTTAGAATTCATTTGCAAATTCTATCAAATTTGATTTAGTTATAATTAATTTCAAAATTTTAATGAAATAAAATTCTAAATAAATTTTTATTTATACCAATCATATAAAATGAAGATTTACAAATGAATTTTATAAAAATTATAAAATTGATTTATATAAAATACAATATTAATCATAAATGAGTGAGAGTTTTAGTTGATAACAAAGTGCCTAAAAAAATAAGGTAAGTGTTTAGATGTTGTATGAACTCAAAATATTTTCAGCTTAATCCAATAATTTTGTCTAGCTCATTAAATAAATTATTTTATTTATTTATTTATTTAAATGATTTTATTAAATGAAAAAAATAAATAATTTTTATTTAATGAAAATCATTATTTGGAGTGAATATAAAGTCAAACAATTAATTTATGATTATAGGGCGATGTGAAAAAATAGTTATGTGAAAGTGGGGAGATAGCTAAAAATAGAAAGAAATGGAGAACATGGAGCACTAGGTAGGAAGTGGAGAACGTTCAATCGTGCTTACGTGCAGGTTACTCCTTGTAGCTCTATAAAAGGAAAATCACTCAACAGAAGAAGACACACATATTCAATCCTACAGACAACACTTAAGTTAATCAATTTTGTGGACATTCTATCAATCAAATTCATAACTCTTTAGCTAAATTTCTTTCGAAAATCAAGGTCACCAAAGTTGTTCTTTATTTTTCATTGTCAACATCATTCAATAAATATTTTGTTCATTACAAATATGTATAGTATTCAATACACAACATTCTTTTTAATTTTTCAAATGTTTTCTCTTTGAATTTCATTACTGCAATCATTCATTGTTTTCAATTACTATTCACATTCAAGTCTTTGGTATCCAAATGAATCCAAACAAACTATAGTAAGGGAGTTTAGAGATCCATAGCCTCTTTTGATCTAGAAGTTAGGATAGTGCACTTATTTTAACGGTTCTTGTATCTCACATACGTGACACGCCCAATTTCATTAAGAAAATTAGTGATTAAACTTCATTTTGGCATACCTAATGGGACCAATTCTATACAGTGCCAAATACTAGAAGTTTTACTGGAGAAGACATTGTGGTGTCTCAGGATGTCAAAGTCGTTGCTAAAAAAGTAGAGCACAAAGGACTTGTTCCCCAACTTATGGAGCAGATTAAAAGAAAGTTGGCACCACAAGGCTCGTAGCGCCAAGATATGCAAATCACTCCAACAAGTCATATTATTAGAGACCAAGGTATAACTTTACCCCAACTTATCGATGAACATGATGCTAAAGATAAGTTGGAAGAATACAAGGTTATGTTCATGAAGGCCCAAAGATCCTTCTTGGAGAATTAAAAAAAGGCTGCAAATGAACAAAACAAGTTTATGTAGGAGACTAGTTCTCTTATGGCTAAACTAGCGGAGAAGATGACATATCGCTTGGCCTAAAGGAGCCCTAGGAGTGCGATTCACAACTATAATCTTAGGTAGGAGAAACAAGTCCATGAGGAGCTAAAGGGCAATCCTAGGGATCTATGGTAAAGCCTTGGGCTCTCACCAACCTTAAGCTCCTCAAGTTGAAGAAAGATATTTGTCACCTCACAAGAGAAAAGATGACAATGAAAATCGAAGAGCTCCACATAATGGGCATCCTTATGATAGGCTAATGGTGCCCCATTAGGTATTTGCTACAACCAATCCTAATAATCAACCTCATTTATATGACAATGTAGAGGGTTATCAAGGTGGGAATGAGGTGGCAATCCCTAAGGGAGAATCAACCCACTAATTCAACCAATTCTACTTGTGCCTCAAATTGGCATGAAAGCTGTAAGAAACGCAGTGTAAGAGCTCTATGGACTTAGCCTTAGGCAACTTGGCCATTTAGAGTTCCACAAGCCATATCCTAATGCTATTGATAGGGAGAATCCATATCTCTTGGGTTATTTGATCCCTGACTTCACTTTGTTCTCTAAAAAAGATGGACAATTTACTTTAAAACATGTGGCAAGGTTCACCATTCAGTGGGGTGAACTGGGAAATAATGATAACTTTCCAAATTTCAAATTGAGACTATTTCTTAACTATTTGATAGGAACAACATTCACTTGGTACGCTACTTTGCCTAGGAACTTCATTTAAACATGGCAGGACATGGAGAAGCAATTCCACACCCAATTTTTTAAGGCAAAGCTTGAAGTTTGCATTGCAGAGCTCTCCAGGGTGACACAGGGAGCTAGAGAAAATATAGATCTATTTATTGCTAGGTTTAAGAAAATAAGGAACATATATAAGATCTACCTATTAGATACTGAGTTTGTAAAGATGACCCAAAAGGCCTTAACATTAAGCTAAGAAAAAAGTTCCAAACAAGAAATTTCATGATTTTTTATGAACTTATAGCAAAGATCATGAAGTACGAAGAACTTTTAGAGGTGAACCAAAAGAGAAGAGCTACCATGAGGAGCTACTACCAAGGGATTAATAATCTAGAGGTAGCAGTTGTAGATCTTTCCTTTACGGGGACTTGTGTTTATCCCTCTCTCATTAAGAAGGTTACAAATGCTTGGAGGAAGGCACAATCCATAAGTGCAACCCTTTAATACATTTTTAATGTGTCTAAGACAAATGAGATCTTCGATCGCCTCTTAAAGGAGAATTTCATCAAATTAACAATTGATCATAGGTTCCCAATGAAAGAAAAACTCAAAGGGAGGGAGTATTATAAGTACTAAAATTCTTATAATCACTCTGCTAATACGTATTGAGTTTTTAAGAATGTTGTGTAAGATAGGTTCAATAAGGGAGTTTTGAAGTTCCTTGAGAAGAAATATACCATATTGGTGGATGAAAATCCTTTCCCACTTGTGATGATAGTCAATTCAGCCACATTTTATTTAAAAGCATTATTGACTTTAAAAGAAAAGAAAAAGGACCAATTTTTGGCTCTCACTAGATTTGGATCCCAAAAAGAGATTCATTTTACAACCAGGTGATGATGAGTTATAAACCTATAGTGCTGCCAAAGATAAACCCTCATCCTTCACCTAGATTTGAGAGAAATTAGCCTAGGTTTGTGATCCCACCCCCAATTTAACCTAGTTGGCAATGGCATAAGGTGCAACATAATAAAGTCCCTATGCCACTCACCAAAACACACAAAATGAGGCTCATAAGGGAAAAGACTGAGGAACATAAGAGGGAAAAGTAACAAATTGAACCATAGGTGGTGAAATCCCCAAAGGTGGAGAAATCCAAGTTCAAAAGGAAAGCAACAAGAGAAGTAGATTCTATGGCTAATTTGATTAGTAGTTTGGATGAGGATCCTTCATTAGAAGGAACCTTCATGGTATGGGATATTCCTATACCCATTGGATGTGTAATTGTTGTTTTACATTGCCATAGGTATTCAAATATAAAGATGTAGAGGAAGATCTCATAAAGGTAGAAGGGACCTCCAATACTAGAGGGTAAGACTTACCTTTAAAAGAAGAAGATTGCTATAAAGGTGTGACAATTCAAGCCATAAATTCTAACAAACCAAAAATAGTGGTTCTTGAAAAGTCATCAGTAAAGATGACGAAACACCTAAGGCCTTTATATATAAAGGCACACCTAAACTAGAGACCAATGTCAATAGTCATAGTGGATAATAAGTCTATGGTAAATGTGTTGCCACTTAAGATGCTAGTAATAATGGGAAAGACGGTAGAAGATCTAATAGCAATAGAGGTCTTCATTTCAGCTTTTAATGAAAAGGTTACCAAGACTCTTGTTGCCCTACCCATTAGATCACCATTAGGAGTAAGACCTTTTTGTTGCTTCTTTATTACTAATTCTTTAACTAACTATAATGCCTTGCTAGGGAGAGATTTGATTCATGTCAACTGGTGTGTTCCATTTTCTCTCCATCAATTCTTATTGTTTTGGAAGGGAAACGATGTTGAGGTAATTTTGGCATATGGGAAACCATTTTTCATGTGTTATGATACAATGAAAGCTAGATACTATGATAGAGAATTTGGCCCAATACTATTTATGGCAAAAAATAAGAATGGAGATCTAAAAAGTGTGTATGTGTCGAGAAGTGAAATAGAAAACCAGGCAAAAACTCTCTTAAAGCCCACTACCATCATACCACATTGGCTGATGTCATATCTAATCATCAAGGAGATTAATGATGGATAAGTTCACTGAAGAAGAATTAGTGATAGCTACAATCGCGATTTACAAATTGTAGTGTAATAAACCTTTGTTAAATTAGAGCTCAAAGCATTTCAAGATGTATTTGGTGTTGAGGTGATCTTTGAACAAGACCCAAATCATGACGTAGAAGAGTTATAAATTTAGGATTTGAAGCAAGCACCCTTGAAGTTTGAGGATCTTAAGCAAGAGGTGCATGATCCAATGAAGAAGCTAATATTGGCACACCTTAGGAGCAAAGCATCACTTACATCAACTCGCTACCACCTAAGGAGCTGAAGAGGTTAATTATCGAAAAACTGAAAGAATTTAAGGTCTGTTTTGCCTGGAGTTTCAATGGTTAAATATATATGGATGATATTTCAATGATTACTGTAATTTTTACTTATTTTATGGTTATTATGTTTTTTAGATTTTAAATTAAAAATCTAATAGTTCTGATTATTCTAACTTACAATTAATACTTACATTGAAATTATAGAACATTTATTACGTAATTATAAAAACAGTAACCATCTATGAAGATGTAACCATTGAAATTTCTCCTCTCTCTCTCTCTCTCTCTCTCTATATATATATATATATATATACTTTTTTTAATTCAAAAATTGATTGAAATATAAATATACATAAATAATAAATAAATTTTTTTGACAATGTTGAACTTTTTAAAACAACTAAGAGCTAAAAATGACATTTATCCTAATTTTGTTTATGTTGGCTATATGAAAATTATTTATGTTGAGGTCTAGGTTGATTCTCTTATTTTTGAATAATATGAGTGGACTAATTTACAGAATTCATATTATTCATTTTATATTCTATATTAAGATTTTATTAAAAATAAATTTTAAATTTTAAAAAATGAATTATTAACTATTAAAATTGAATGATTAATTTAAATTTTAAATTTTAAGATTTACAAATTTCAGAATCATATTCATTTAAATCACATTTTTAAATTAATCAGAATTCAAAAAACTCTAACCGTCTTCTCTCTCATTTTTTAAAACTCATTTTTACTCATCTTTTTCATTATTTTTATTACTATATTATTTATTTTCACCTCAATAATATAAATTTATATTTATTTTTAAAGATTTTTACTCATGTATTTGAGATTTCATAAATGAATTATTCTCTTCCAATCTCAAAAATAAATAAAAAAATAAAAAAATCCCACTGCTAAATCCATTTGAAAATTGTGACCAGTCCAAAGCTCATCATGATTGTGTCGAATCTCAGGCTCTTAATACCTCTCAATTTGAATGTTAGGTGGTGTCCTTTTTTGGCTGTTCTTCCGTTGTAATTTTGTTTGCTCTCAAACTGTGTTTGATTAGTATCATCAACATGTAGTAATAATTAAGGTATATTTGTAATAGATTATGTAAGAAAAAAAATTTATTAATAGAATTTTCTCATTATTTTAATGATAGTATTCTATTTAACACAATTTTTAAGTTGATATAATTCAATTATTATTTGAAATAAATATATAATAAAATAAATACTTTGATTTTCTTAAATAACGTTATTTATTTAAAACAAGTATAGAGTTAATTTAAATGATAAAGTTAGTAGAGTAATTTTATCTAAATTTTTTTAGTTAAAATGAATTCTCTCAAAATCTTATAACTTTTAATTTAATTTAACTTTTTTATCAAATTATTTTTTAAATAAAAATTTTAAATTCTTTTAAATATGAAAATTTCAAATAAGAAAACTGTTAAATATGAATTTTTTCTATTGAATTCTTTCAAAATCTGAGTTTTGATCTAATTGAATTTTGATAAATTCATTTAAATATATAGTTAGTTTAGATAATCTTGTAGCCAAATGTTGTTTGTACTGCTTAGCTATAATACAGTGAAATTGCCTTACTAGAAAAAAAAAAAAAAAAACTAAATTGAAGTCACTATTTCTAAAATTGACCTCATGAAAAAATATAATTTAGATTTTTGATTTCAACAAATTTGTACGTCAATTAATTTTCACAAATTTATCATCAATCAAATTGTAAATAAAATTACACTTGAAAACATTTACGTGACTTTAAAAAAAAAAAGGCATGTCATGTAAAATTATTAATAAAATAAAAAAGATGTTAAGGAAAGAGAAGAAAGACATTACAGGAATTTTACTTACAATTCATAAAATTATTGGTAAAAGGGAAAATTATATTTTTAAAGATAAAATAACTTCTTTTAACCTAGATGGTGTTTATTCTGTTTTATTTTCTATATTTCTTTTTTTATTGGGAATATTAGTAATATCAAGCTGATTTCATTTATTAAAATTTAAATCGTTAACAAAATTTCAAAATTTAGAAATTTTTTACGAAGAAAGTTGATTTCACCATATTCTTATAATTTGATAATTAATTAAATACGAAAATCATAAGGTAGAAGAAGAAGAATTCAGCTAAATAAGAAATCTATTATCTATATATAAAGCCAAAATAAAATGACGATGTGTCAAAATCTCTCTTAAATTTGATTTTATATATGCTATGATATGACTAACCATGATTAATTTTTATTTAATGTATTTGATAAGCTCTACATGTAACTATCATACAAACTACCATAATCATTCAACTTCATTATCATTATAAAAATTAACATAAAGATACGATTTAATTTTCTTCAAAAAC
>CATIWR010591921.1:0-39562 GCA_949677035.1 Omphalea diandra
TCATCAACTTCTTTATTTCTTCTAGAGGGAATGATTCAATTCTGCAAAATCAACACTTATTTGAAACATTAGTGATGATCAATCTACTTTGTCAAGATCAAAAGAGGTTTTAAACCTAGGATTAATTATCCTAGATCAACATCATTTTTTGTTCAAAATATTTTTTTATATGATCTAGACTTTTTGTTTGAAATTTTTACTTTTTAGATTTTTTAATCTCTAATTTAAATTTTTTTTATTGTAGCAGTTAAATTTTATAATTTTCTATTTATAAATATTTTTTTGATATAATTTTTTATAATATAATGTAAAATAATGTGTCATAGTTGAATTATACATAATTATTTGATAAATAATAATTAATTATTTAAATCTAACTCTGAGGCTAAAATTAATAATATATATATATATATTGATAATCAAAATATTAGTTTGGTGACATTCAAATATGATGTATTTTTACTGTAACTTAGTTTGTTTGGCTAAAAAAACATATTTTTTTAAAATGAGAAAAGTAAAATAAAATTTAATAAAAATTCATTAGATATGTTTAGAATTTTTTAAATGAAAAAAAGGAAAGTGAAATTCCAACTTTTAACACCCATTTATAAGCTTTGTTTAATATTCCTAAGAAAAGATAGATTTTTATATTAGTATTCACATAATTATGGTAATCAAGAACTTTTAACACCCTGTGCCTACAGTATTATGGCTAATATATATGATGCAGGCCTAGTGATTTATCAACAAAATGCGAATAGGGGATGCAATATCTACAATATCATGTTTAAGAGTGTATTAGATTTTTTTAAAATAAATTTAGTATATAATTTTATATTTGTTCTTTGTATTGAATTTGTTTAATTTTTTGTAATCGTATAACACAAATCAAAATAATAAAATGTAGTCTCGATAATAATAATGCTTTATTTAGCATTTATTTTTTGAGATACATAATATAATTCAAATTTTATTTTTATTGTTTAATTTCAGTAATAATAACATTATCCAAATTATAGTTAACAATTTTTGATCCAATATGAGAATTCAATCAGAATTCACCTAAACAAATATCTTAAATCTATTTTGAACTTAAAATGGTTTAAAATTTTTGAGTTTAACTGACTTAATCCTAATCCGACTAGCATGTCAAATTCGAATTGGCTCGATTTTCTATTCAACTTGTAGATTAATTCGAATAATTTGATTTAAATTATTAAAAATGTTTAAAATTTATTTAAATATTAAAATAATATTTGATTTCACTATGATCCAAAATCAAAAAATGATTTTTTTTTACGCATTAATTCAATCTGATTTGATTGCAACTTGAAATAATCCTACTCAAACCCGCTAAAACAAAAATCTGAATTTATCATACTCCATCTATTTGGCATCCTAAGCGCAAAGAACAATGCATTATTTATATTGTCTTTAGTGTTATTGATCATTTTCCTTATTGGATATAAAAGCAATTTTTTAGAAAATAATACTATTAAGAAAGTCATTAAGAGAAGTTAGACTCTATACTATTTATTTCATACAAAACTCATCAAAATCATATATTAATTAATTTATTAATTTTTAGAAAAGTATATTATAAATATTATTTTTATTTTTTATTTATTAATATAAATAATTTTATCTCTTAAATTAATCTATTTAAAGAAATAATTATAAAATAATTTTAAAAATATCTCTTAACTTTTCTAAAAAAATTGCACTTATTGACTCATTAATAAGTTATTTCTCCAAAATTGAAGAAATTCAGTGATCAAATATTTTTTTAGCTTTACACACCTTTATAACTCAAATACACAGAAATTTTTTATTTTCCAGAAAGTTAAGGAGCTATTTGGTTTGTGAAAATTATTTTCTATTTTCCTTTTTTAGTTTTTTTCTTAATTTTCTAAATTTTTATTCTCCAAATAGAAAATGAAAATTTTAAAAATACTAGTTGCAAATTCACACATGTGTGAGATAATTACAATAATAAATTTAAATAAATTTAATATTTGTTTTTATTAAATAATTAATTAAATGATTTAATTATTATTTTATAAACAAGTGATTGTCAAGTAAATAAAATATTTAAATTTTATAATTATGTACGAAAGTAATTATAATAAATGATTGTTTATTAATTTGTACCTTCAATCTCATGTGGTATAATTTTAAGAAAAAATTTATTAAATTGGAATGAAGTAAATTTCTGATAGTCAAACAAATAAATAATATTGAATAATAATGATATATGTAATAAAAGATTGTCTATAGATTTATATCTTCAATTATGTAACAAAGTTTTATAAGAAAATTTATTAAATTTAAACATAATAATTTTTGATAATATATTATACTATCACTAGCCATTATATACTTAGAATTTTGAACAATAAATGATATTAGTTTAACTTTTATTTTTTATTTTAAATAAATTTTTATTTTTTAGATTTTTCTATTTCCTGCATGAAAATTGTTTAAAATTTTTACTTTTTAGATTTTTCTAATTTTTTGTTCAAAATTTTTTTATATAATCTTAGCTTCTTGTAAAGAATTTTTACTATTTAGAATTTTTTAATTTTCTAGTTAGAATTTTTTATATGATAATTATTTTTTTAATACAATAGTTTTCTACTAGAAAAATAAAACAATATGGCTATATTATATATAATTATTTGATAAATTACAAGTAATTATTTGAAACTAATTATGAGACTGAAATTAATAATATATTGTGAACCCGCATGTATATTGTGTGATTATCATAATAAATTTTTAATAAATTTAATATTTATTTTTTAAAATAATTAATTAATCAATTGAGAGACTAAAAAATTAATATATAATAATAACTAAAATTTAATTATTATTTTATAACAAGTTATTGTCAATTAAATAAAATAATAAAATAAATTTCTCAAAACTTATAATTATGTACTTAAATTAGTTATAATAAAAAATTTATTAATTTATACTTTTAATCTTTTGTGGCATACTTTCGATAGAAAATTTATCAAATTTAAATGAAGTAATTTTTAATAATCAATTAAACAAATAATATTAAATATTTCATAATCGAAAATAAAATTAAAAGATAATTACAAATTATATATGCATATATAAGTTAGTTGTAACTATTGATTTATACATTCAATTTTATATGACACAATTTAAAAAGAAAATTTATTAAACTTGAACTAAATAATTATTGATAATCTATTATATTACAATTTATTAAACTTGAACGAAGTAATTATTGACAATCTATTATATTACTACTTGCCTTTATATGTACTCAAAAATTTAAACAATCAATATAATTAATTTAAATATTTTATAAAAAATCTTTAATTTTTTTGTTTAGAAGTTGTTTAGATTTCTTATTTATACGTTTTTTTTAATTTCTTGTTCAATATTTTTTTTTATATCGTCTTAACTTTCTATTTGAAGTTTTTTACTTTTAGGTTTTTAATTTTCTATTTAGAAGGTATGTTTTATTATATGACAATTGAGGTTTCTAATTTTTTATTTAGAAATTTTTTTGATATATCAGTTTTCTGTAACATAATCTAAAATAATGACACGTACCTAAATCATATACAATTATTTGATAAACAATAAATAATAATTTAAAATTAATTTTAAGATAGAAATTAACAATATCTGATGTTTGGCCAAATTCTTTTGATGGTTTTTAATTTTCTAAATTTTCATTCCCTAAATAGAAAATTAAATTTAGAAAACATGTTTGTTCGTTCAAATTCTTTTGATGGTTTTCTATTTCTATTCGCTTTATAAAATTCATTAATGAAATAATTTATTTTTATTTTATTTAACTAGTAAAATATTATAGCATCCTATTATATTAAAGGTAGTGATTTTTTTTTTTTTAGATTGGTTAAATTTGAATTTTTAAAATAGTTGTGCTTCATAGTATAATCATGCAAATATAACACTTATAATGTATTTCAGAGGTAAGGAGAAGCTTTTTGTTTCCAATTTCAAAGATAAATTAAAAGACTTGTTTTAAATGACAAAAAAGTTTCAAATATAAGTAAATAAATTAAACCTGATATATTGATATTGAAAATAGAGGGTCTGCATTTTCCTATTTAGAAAACACACTAATTTATGACAAAGAAATTATAAAAACATCTTATATACGTTTTTCTAAGCAATAACTATAAGTTTAAAAAATTTTAAAAATCAAATCTAACTCTCTAAATGGAAAAATATCTTAACTAAGCACCAAATTTCATTTCTAAATTTTCTTAGTGTAATTTCCTAAAAAAAATGTTTATAACTAAACATGACTTAAAATTTCTTAATCAATTTCTTTTGAAATAAACAAGACCTTAGTGTTGCTGGCCTTACATTTATAGAGGCCTTAGGCAAAAAAATAATATAAAATAAAATTTAGAAGCTTTTTTATTGAGAACTGAAAAATAAGATTTTTTTTTTAAATGTTCTTTCACACAAAGGAAAAAAAAAATTGAGGCTCTCTTTTAACAAAGAAAAAAAAAAATAGAGGCCCTTTTTTACTAAAAGAAAAAAAATTAGCCAATCTTTTTAAACATTTTTGTCTAAGCAAAACATTAATTTGAAACCTATTTTTAATTATTTACTTTATAATTTTTTTTAAAAAATTAAGGGTTCTAGGCCAAGGCCTTAGTAGACTAGGTAGGGCTGGGCCTGTTTCTATACTCATAAACCTGCGATATATGTATCGTTATTATATATTTTTATAGAATAGAGAATGTCTGCTTAATTGAGAGATTATTTTACTTAAATTAGGAAAATATTGATCTAGTTTTAATTACTATTTCACAGCGTTTTTAACTTGTGATAACGAGCCCTCACATGAATAAACGGAAAACAAAAAAAAAAAAAAATGAAACTATATATATATATATATATAAAGCACGATAGGAGTAAAATTGTTCCATCAATTAAAATATTTCCAATTTAGAAATTAGTTTAGATAAATAAAAAGTTAATAAATAAATCCATTTTTGAGCAAGAGAAATAGTGTCATACAATCCAAGTACATTTAATAAAGTACTAAGTCAGTTGACAATTATGTTATTGAATTGAATAAAGTATAGGAAGAGCATAGAAATTTCAGGCTCTTGCTTCGTTATGCTCGTGATAGATATAATCAAGTATGTTTTCAAACTTATATTAATACACAACATAAGGATTATGTGTTCAGATTTTTTAATTGTCTTAATAAATCCTTCTAAATCCTAAGAACACAAATCATACTGATGAAATCTTTTTCTACATTGGACCAAGTTTATAACATAGATATAAGAGAAGACAAACAAAGGTCATTACACTTAAAATCTCATAGTAATAATGAAATGACTGTTACATGTTAGTCAAGAATGGAAGATTCGATTGGATAGGCACTCACTGTGGAATAGTTGGTCAAATGTTACAATGTGATAGGATTACTTCCTAGTTTCAAGTTCACAAAAGGAAAGAATGCTGATATTGTTCAGTCTTCAATCAATCAAGCCTCTCTGATGCTTCTAAGGACAAAGGAATTGTTGAGGTATCTTGTGCTTTGCCTCAGCTGAATTTGACTAACGAACAGGTTCTTAAGCTTAAGGCTATATATGCCCAATGATCATTCTTGCTTGCTTGACATATCAAACAGTTAAATTTCTGCTTAACAAATGTTGCATATATCAATGCTTCAATTTTCTTTGCAATTGATACAGTTTACTTTGTGAACTTTGAAATATAGAATTTCACACTGCTCACTAGATTATTAATACTGGTGCAACCGATCATATCATATGTTTAATCAATATTTTTTATTATTATTACATTCCAGTTACTAACTTTTATGTTCAATTGCCAAATGGCATAAGAGCACTGGCTTCCTACATTGGAATTGTCACTTCGAACAAGAATACTGGTCATTATAATTTTTTGTTTACTCCAAATCCTTCACTTTTAATATGTTATCAGTAAGAAAATTGACTAAACCAAACAATTTGCTCTTTTTGTTTTTGTCCAATTATTGCTTTATCCAAGTCCTTTCATTATCATGACAATTTGGACTGGCTAAACGACATCAAGTTCTTTGCTATTTACAAGAGTCTTTAATTATTCTTGATGTTGGTACTTTTCTTGTTATTGCTTCATTCTCTATATATATATCTAACATTATAGATTAGGTCGTACAGGTATCGAAAACTTTCTTTTTTAAAATATTTGTTTGATAAAAAAAATAATAATTAAAGCCCTCATAAGACATGTCCTAAAGCTAAGCAAAGGAGATTGTAACTTTCTGTCTGTTGATCATGTTTGAGTGTCATATTCATAAGCAGAGCTACATGGAAATCATTGATTTCCTCGCTATAATAGATGGATTATATATTGACCAAATATACAGATCTTTTTGATGAAGCATAAATTTTAAGTGCTACAATTGATTCAATATTTATATCATTTGATCGTTAACCAATCGCATATTCTTATTCAAATCATTAGGATAAATTAAGATACTGAGTTTTATATTCCTTATTTCTACCACATTAAAAGGCATTGTTTATTAGAAACATTGTGTTTATACTACTCAACAAATGGAGTTATGGATAGAAAATATCAATATGTTCTTAATATAGCTAGATCTTTACACTTTAATGATATAATGCCTATTAAGTTTTGGGAAATGCAGTTTTTACTGCAACTTGTTGATTAACATAATACTGACTCATTTGTTATAGCAAAAATCAGCCTATAAAGTTTTTTTTTAATTTCTATAATGTATATGAGAGTATAAAAAGAGGTTAAAAGTTTATATCTATTTATTTTCAAATGTCTATTTTTCTTAACTCCCAAATCGGGACTTAATGGATGAAATAAAAAGATTTTAAGTAGTTTACAATCATTAACCTCCTTAGAAAAAAACTCCCAAACAAAGTGAAGTTAACTATAACTTTATTTGCATTCAATTTCATACATTTCTATTACTATCTTTAACCTCCCTTTCCACTCTAAAAAAATTTCAATGCAATTTAGGTATTGCATGAGAATTTTTTTAGGATGAAAAAAAAAAGTAGTGGAAAAGTGTAGAATGAAATATAAATAAAGTTAATATTAACTTCATTTTATTCAGATTTTTTTTTTTGAAGAAGATTAATAGATGTAAAATACTTTAAATCTTTTCACTTCATTCTTTATCCCCATTTTGAGGGTTAAGAAAAATAGACATAAATAAAAACAAATTTTTAATCTCCATTTTCTTTCATTTACATTGTATTCTTTTTTAACTCTTTTAAACCCTCTCCGACGCAAGCTTTTACTTTAGATCAACCAATATTTCCTTCTAATTCATCAAAAACTCAAATCTGAAATCTTATTTCTATTCCCTTCCAACCAAAAGAAGTATCAGACCTACTAAACCACCTATATTTTCAGGATAATCACAGTCATCTTAAAAACCATTTCTCTTCCAAAGCTTCTTGTGTTACTTACCCTATATAACATGTTCTTTTTTACACAATATTATCTCTATTTTATCATCATTTTGTTTGTTCTTTGGGTTCCATTTGCGAACCTACCTCTTATAGTCAGGTAGTACAATTTTATCATTGGAAACAAGGAATGACTGATGACCTTGCTGCTTTAGCTTAAAATCAGACTTGGACTAATATTCCATTACCTGAAGGCAAAATTCCTCATAGGTTATAAATGGGTCTATAAACTCAAATTTCATTTTGATGGGAGTATTGATAGACATGTAGCAATGCTATTGTTAAAGGGTAACAACATATGCTTTGATTACCAAGAAACATTTAGACCTACTATTAAACACACAATTGTAATATGTTTTGCTCTTTCTGCTTTTGATGGTCTAATTGGACATCATCAATAATGTTTTTCCTAATGGTAACTTAACGAAAGAAATCTTCCTCCAAGTTGCTAGCTTAAGGAGGAGATCCCAAATGAACCTAGTAATGGTTAAATGGCGTGCAAATTTTAGAAGTCTTTATTTGGGCTTAAACAAGTCTTAAGGCGATTGAATGCAAACTTCATACGCTGCCTATTCAATAATAGTTTTATGCAATCCAAATCTAACTACCCTTTATGCACAAAGATTTTAGACAAGGATTTTTTTGCCTTATTAGTATTTGTTAATGATATGGCCATTGCAAGTGACGATCATGCACTTATACAGGAATCAAAGTGGATGCACAATTCTTATTTCAAGCTAAAACACCTAGCCACACTAAGGTATTTTTTAGGTTTGAAACTTGCAAGGCATTTCAGAATGTCAAAGGAAATATGTTAACTTATATGCAGCGTTTCACTTAGTGTTGCAACTTCTCTTATTTTGTGTGAGAAGTTGTGGTTGCATCAGTCACAAGCTTGTAATAGAATAGGAGTTAGTTAGCATGCATTTTCATCCTCTCTTCTTGCATATATATCTGTATAGCAAGTGTAATAACGAAGATAAGATACATTTTTCATTCTCTTTATATTTTCTAATTGTTGTTTCTGGAGAATTCTTCTGAGTTACTTTCTTAGGTATTGGTACCACAAGCTTGAACATGATATTAGAGCCATGGTGAAGTAACATATTCGATCTGCTTCTTCTCCATTGTTGTAATTCTCTTTTTGTCTATGGTGCTTCTTATTGAGTCCTCATGAAGGATATGGAAGAGATTGAATTTGGTTTATCGAAAGACAACACCAGTAAAGCTTCTCGGTTGGTGAATCACGGTAACCCGTTGTCGTTGCAAGGATCTGACCATCCATGTATGGTTCCAATTATCTCTCATGAAGTAGGGCAATTAAAATTACATTAGGTGCTAAAGTTAATTGGGATTTATCAATGGAAAGTGCCTAAACTAGATGAAGACTCTGACAATTTTGAATAGTGGCTTAGAGTTGATTTTATGGTGGTGTCATGGTTACTGAATTTTATTTCTGAAGATATTGTTGAATCGTTTCTTTATACAACCTATGCTAAACAATTTTGGGATGAATTGTCAGAGAGGTTTGGTGAGAGTAATGGTCCCATGCTCTTCCAAATTCAGGGAGAAATTAATTAAGTTACACAGGGTAACAACTCCATTGCAAAGTACTTTTCTAATCTCAAATGGTTATGGGATGAGTACACCTGTTTGTCTCCAACACCCGCTTGCACTTGTGGAGGTTGTACATGTGGAGCTTTTAAACAGATTGCTGATGGTTCTTCTAAAACTCAACCGATCCAGTTTCTCATGGGGCTTAATGAGTCTTATGATCATGTACGAAATCAAATTTTGATAATGGATCTGTTACCTACTGTTGATAGAGCATATTCGATGGTTCTAAGTGTTAAGAAACAAAGGGAGGTACACCTTAATGCTATTGCTTTGTCTGAAAACACGACATTTCTAGTGAAGTCTCAATATGTTGAGAAAGGAGCTGGCAGAGGTACTACAAAGAAAAAGGATTTTGATAAGAAGGGCAATAGATTTTGTGAGTATTGTCAACGTGATAGGCATGTTAAAGATACTTGTTTCAAATTGCATGGGTTTCCCAATTGGTATAAGGACTATCAGGAGCCGAAAAGGTTCAAATTAAGTTTGCTGGCAACGTGCTTGATACTCTTCTTGTTGATGTTGAAGGTGATAAAGTTGGTGATATTGGGGCTTTAACTAATGCTATACAACAAAAGGTGTGACTGCCGATAATTTGGCTGGTATGGTTAACTATGCTGGTAAGTTTCTTACTTATGTTTTGAGTCTGTTTGAAGTATGTAACTCTGATTCTTGCATAGTTGGTACAGGGGCCACCAGTATTCTTTTCAAAACCCGAAACCTATAAATGATGACAGTCTTGTTTCTTTACCTAATGGTACAATTAAAAGTGTCACTCATGTTGGTTCCATTGCACTCCATAAACATCTGGTGTTAACTACTGTTTTACATATTCCTTCTTTTAAATTCAATAAACATCTACAACAAACTAACTCTTTTGCTTGTTTTTATCCTGATTTTTGTACATTTCAGGATCTCTTGATTGCTGAGGTGTATGCAGCAGGCAACATACAAGGAAGCCTTTACCTATTAGATAAGTCTAGCTTTGATCCTGAAGTGATACAATCGTACATTTGTAGACTTGATATTCCTATAAAGATTGTTTTAAATAAGGGTTCTACCTATCCTTCGTTTGTACCCAAACCATTTTCTACATGTTATATTGTGTCATACTTGATTTGATTACATTTTATGGCACAATCGTTTTGGACATTCACATAATGCTTTACTTCATACATCCGATTTAACTTTTGATCCAAGTTTGATTGATAAGCATTTTGAGGGGTGTTCAATTTCTAAGCAACATCGATTACCTTTTCCTACCCGTTTTACACACTTTTCATTCATTTGATTTAGTTCATATCGACTTGTGGGGTCCTTTCAAACAACCTTTATTTACTGGTGCTCGTTATGTTTTAACTTTGGTTGATGATTTTTCTCGGGCCACTTGGACTTTCCTTCTAAGTCATAAGTCTCAGACTTATGCCACATTATCTACTTTTATTCAAATGGTTAAAAACTAACATCACACCACCATTAAAGTTTTTCATAGTGATAATGGCACCGAATTTGTTAGTTCTCGTTGCACTGAATTGTTAATTCTCATGGCATTATTCACCAAAGAAGTTGTCCCTATACTCCCCAGCAAAATGGAGTGGTTGAACGCAAACATCAACACTTACTCCAAATTGCTCGGGCTCTTATGTTTCAATCCCACCTTCCACAACATTTCTGGGGTGATGCTATGGCTACATATGTTATCAACCGACTTCCAGCTGCAAATCTTAATTGGAAAAAACCTTATTCTTTGTTAACCAACACTGCTTGCTCCTAGAGCTTTCAAGTGCGTTTTTTTTGGCTATGCTATGGGACAAAAGGGTTTTAAGCTGTTTGATCTTACTAAGGCCCATATTTTGTTTCTCGTAATGTGGTATTTCATGAAAACATTTTTCCTTTTGCACTTGTTTCCATTCCTTCTCCCTCTGTTTCTTTACCTATTCCTTTTGATGATTCTTCTTTTTTTCCTTCATCTATTCCATCTTCATCCCTAGTTATTTCTTCTTCCCTTTCTTCTAGTGGTTCTCCAATTTATGTTCCTCTATCGGGTTCTTCATCTTTTATTTCTCTTCTTTCTTCCAGTTCTTCCTCTTCTGTTTCTACTAACCCTCCTTGACGAAGAAGTACTAGGTTGACTCATCCTTCATGTTGGTTGTCTGACTTTGTTTCTTCAGTTACAATTCCCCCCTCTTTACCTACTGCATACTCTTCCACAGTTCAACAGGCTTGTAAGGTCAGTGGTTCTCAATATACACCTCAAACCCTTCCTTTCATTTCTTCTCCTAATTTCAGTGTACCTTATATTGATTTCTTGGCCAATGTATCAAAGATTGAAGAACCTTAATCATATGCTCAAGCACAACTTGATCCTCATTGGCAATCAAAAAGACTTAAATGCTTTAGAAGCTAATCATACTTGGGATATTACCTCTCTTACATTGGAAGTAAGTGGGTTTACAAGGTGAAATTCAAACCTGATGGATCAGTTGACAGGTACAAATAATAGTAAAAAAAAAAAAGATCATTTTGGCTAAATATATTTGATCAATTCAGCCCTGGACATAATTGGTCTAGATTAGCTCTCATAATCTTTGTATATATATGTAAACTAAGGTTAAGCTTAGTAATATTGGAGCCACTTACAAAATTAAATACTAATACAAAATTAACTGTAGTTAGAGATTAATCTTTAATTTTGTCACTGGCTTCAACATATATATATATATATATATATATATATATATATATATATATAGAAATTTGACTTTCTCAATTTGATATATTGTCAATTTGAAATTCACTTATGATCATCATTTTATTTTTTAATTTTAGAAATATAATTTTTTTTATCATATATTGATGACAACTAATATTTAAAATAATTATGAAATATTTAATTTTCATATTTATTATTAGAATAATTATGACACATTTAATTTTGGATTTAATTTGTTAATTTTAATTTATATATAAAATAAATTTTAATTTTAATAGAGAATATTAAAAAATATTTCATATAAAATAAGTTTTAATTTTCATAGAGAATATAAAAAAGTAGTTCATATATGGGTAAAAAAATTTCAATTCACTTCTTTTAAAGATTTTACAAATATTCTTCTAATTTTTTTTAAAAATTAATTACATAAAATTTATTATATATAATAAAGATGAAGCAAAAATAAATTCTCATCTATAAATTAACATATGACACTTTTTTATTTAAGTATTTGCTTATACAACTTTCAACTACCTTCACACCTATATATATAAAATTTTAGTGGCATATTTATTTACATTTAAATTAAATGGAGATAAATTATAATTAAAAACATAAAGATCAAATTTAATGAATTGAAATTTCAACTATGAGATAAAAATTTGATGTTTTTATTAAAGTTTTAGTAATTAATGATTGAAAAATAATTATTAAAAAGGGCTTCAATAATAAAAATAACAACAATGACAAGATAAAAATACATGTAAAATCTAAATCCAAAATAGATTATTGAAACTTAAGAAACAAGAAGAGAGAAAGAAAATTTATTAAATTATGGTTGAGAATTTTTTATTTATGGAATATTTTTATATAATAAAACCTAAAATTGTTATTATTATTATTAAGGTATTGGTGATGCATTAAAATTACAAAAAAATGATTTTATACATATAGTATATAAAAGTGAAGATAGAAAGTGAATTTTTAAATGATAAAAAAATGTATTTAAGATTCATATTGATAAGAAAGACTTTGATTGGATCAATCAAATAAATAATAAGTTAAATTTTATTGATTAAGAAAAAATATAACTAAGTGTCAATTGAACTGAATATTTTGATAGAATACAATATATATATATATATATATATATATATATATATATATATAATTTAATTCTTAAAAATTACTTATAACAAGTATTTGTCATTTATAAATTGATCACAAAAATTATTTATGATGAGTATTTATCATTTATCAAATTAATATTTAATAAATGAATAACCAACAATTATATATTATTATTATATTGTATTCTAATTGATTAAAATTATAAAATAACTAACTAAAAAAGAAAAGTATATAAAATAAAGAAAATGCACACGGTAAAAGAAAAAATATTTTAAAAGAAATAAAAAACTAATTATTGGTCTAAACTAAATTTTTAAAATTTAAAATAACTTAAATTCTATTAATCCAAATATTATTTATTTGAGATTTACATAAAGGTAGAACGAATTTTTTCAATTCTTTCATAAAACATTTTTTGAACGCGAATTAGTGACTAGTTAACTCTAATATTATAGCCCTATCAATTAATTAATTTTTATTTTGAATGGATATGTGTGATGTGCAAGAAAGATTTTCAGACAGAGTGGGATATATATTTAGGCGTTAGGTAGGCAGTTAACGTTAACGAGAGATTGACTTTATTCATGATTATCCACTAATGATGCAAGGCCACAAATGAGCAATGACGTATGAGCTTACCCTTCTTATGGTCCTCATCTCTTCTCATTGGCTTGTAATTGTACTTTTTTTTTTTTCTTTTAATCATTACAGATTTGTTCATATGTCTGCAACAGTTAATCTTTCAGTTTCTTAAGGGAAGTTATAATACGAAAATGTTGATTATATTGAGGTTCTTCAGGCAACTTGCCGAATCTATGGTACCAATAAGCTGACACTTCTCCAACTGCCCTTCAAGAATTACTTAATTAATGCGATTGCAATTCAGATCGTCATCTTTTGAAAATTAGATTGACATGCCATTTTGGTGTTAATTAGGCATCATTAGTTCCATGTAACCACTCAAATTAGAAATTCAAACGTAATGATATAAAGTGAGGTTCAAGAATTGGTTGCATTAGCATATCTTTAAACATATTCTCTGGTGAGAAAGTGAAACCTTCAAATTAAAAATTAATTTTTTTTTTTAATATATCAGAGATAGGCAATAAGAGTAGAGACTCTGGAATTTTTGGCCCTAAGACATTACTTAACCATTAAAGTGTTAGCAGAAGCAAAAATCTATCTACACTAGATATATATCATGACCATTTTATGTACCTATCCAATAATATAACGACATATAAATAACTATCCATAACTATCTAATAAAATTACAGATACACTCTTTCTCTTCTTAAATGTAAAGATACTCATATCTCTTATTTAATATAGATGTATTTATTTTACTAATTGAATGTATATATCCAGTATAGATAAATTCTTCTCATGTTAATCAATGATTATAACTAGAATCAAATTTAAGTACTGATTTATTTTAATATAGAAACATGTTAAGCACAAAATATTGTCTTGTCATCATGCCAATAAAAATGTTCAAACTCTAAACATTTTAATCAAAGAGATTTTAAGATTATTGAAGGCTCAAAGTTTAGTTCTAAAAACAATCAAACTATTGAATTTTTGTTTTTGTTTTTAACAAAGTAAGCGATTTGGAGGACTTATATTTTTTTAAACATTTTATAAGGGCATCGATGGTAGTATTATAGCTAGATATATAGAATCTAAGTGAGCACGCAATTATTTTATTGTTAAAAACATTAATAAAAAGGTTAGCCAAGAGATGAACTAAGTATATCCTACGCCAAGGCTTTGTCTATATTGAAAAGAAAGTGGAAAATACCTTATAATAATTCAATAAATCCATCAATGACCAACTTAAAGACTTATTATTATAATAATAACTAGAGGGTGATGACTTCTCAACACGGCTCTTAATTTCCTGCTGCTTTCTTCCCTTCATTGATGACCCTACAAGTGTAGTGTATATATATTCCACAAGTTCATATATAGTATATACAATATAATTGAGCTACTTCCCCCCCTTGCTCCACTCGCTAAGAGAATAGATAAACCTTCTCTAGTTAGTGGTTAATTATTAATTAGTGTCATGATGTGAGCCTGATCAATGGGTGTCCTTGCTTCCTGTTGGTTTATCATTGAATCTTTTCTCATCCCAGATGGATTATTCTTGAAGTGGTTTTATTTGAGATTCTACATCCATCCTTTTTTTCTTTTTGTCTGCCAGATTTTTCTTTGGCTAAAAGTACTTCTGAAATGGGTTTTAGTTGTCTTCTTTTATCCTTTAAAAATAGTGCGTTTTGTTGGTCTATATGTTTTCAAGTTCTTCAAAAATTGTGTCACCTGTGTTCTTTCATCCACTAGATTGACCAATTTTGAAAACTTTAATGACGTTGAGAATTTGTCACTTGTACCAAACTGTAACAATAACCAAATTGTTGCTTTATGTAGTGTTTCAAGTACTATAGCACCATTATCATGTCAGCTAAAAGCTTCGCAACTGCGGAAATACTATGTGCTTGAAGAGGATAACAATTATAAGGATGATCAGGTTTCATGTGAGCATGATAATATGGATGAAGAAAGTTCATGTCTCAGTCTCAACGAAGATAAAAGCATGGTTGATGATGATTTATCTTCCATTTGTTGTAGCTCCGAATCGTGCTCTCTCGATCTTTATAAAGCAGAGAGTTTCGTTCATTCGGATGCGAATTCATCAGAACATGTATCGTCCGTTTTTATTTCCAATTCACCTATAGCCTATCTTGACATGAATGAATATTCATCATCGGTTCTCGGCTCCAATTCAGAGCCTAAAGATCAAGACATGAATGAATGTTCAACATCCATTAACCACTTCTACTCACTGGCTCCTATAAAAGGAGAAGAACCTAATGGATGTGCATACCAAGATTTAGACGCATTCTACAGCAATTACATAGAAAGAATGAGATGGTTTGATGTCCTCAATTACGACAGAACATGTGGAATAAGTGCGTACAACGGTATCAGTTCGTGGGTCAGTTTTATTTATTTATTTCTGGCTAATATCTGATGTTTTTCATGTTAAATTTTAGGTGTGATCCTGGACAAGCAATTAGGTACTCCAAGTTCATTTGAAAGTACTGAACCTGTGGATTTTTCGGTCTTACCATGCATATCACGGAGCAAAAGAGCTAAAAATAGGCTCCTAAGAAGCTTAGAAAGCGATTTCGAGCTTGTTTATGTCGCTCAATCATGCTTGTCATGGGAAGCTCTCCACCATCAGTATAGAAAGGTTGAAGCTCTTGCAAGCTCCAGCTCTCAAAATGGGGTATTTTACGACAATATGGCTGGAGAATTTCAGAAGTTTCAAGTACTTTTGGAGAGATTTATGGAAGATGAAAGGTGTCAAGGCAAAAGGGTTTGGAATTATGTTGGAGGAAGATTTTCTCTCAAGAGCCTTCTCCAAGTACCAAAGGTTTCAGGTAGGTAGCTAGCGGGTTAAAAATTTTAATTATTTTTTGAGTCTTAGATTTGAAGATCATGGAATTTCTAAAATAATTAAATTATCTATTTTTTACACACAAAATATTTATTTTATCAGAATTTGAATATCTGATTGATTTTATATACTACAACAGGAAAATTAGATCATTAAGTTCAGTGATATATAAATAACTTAATTATTTATTTAAGTAGCTAGCCTACTACCATTGGATACTTCTTCAAAATCAAGTTGCCTATAAATGATATAGGGTTGAATGGGTCAAATTAAGTTGTTCTTATTGCATATCATAAATTCTTTATATTTTTTTTATATGTCACTATGTTACATTTTAGCAGTAGACTACAATTAAATAATTAATCTTTTTGAATTGTAACAAATTTATTTTTTCATCTGACTAAAGACTAATTTTTTATGCTAAACTAGTAAATCTGTGAAGAAGTAAAATACTTTATAATTAGAAACCTAAAAAAAAAAAAATTCATCCAAAAATGTATAACAAGGCTAACCTCACTAACTAACCTTTGTGTTTACATCTTTTTACCCCATATTTAGTGGTTAACATTTTGTTTGTGCGGAGACTGACAAAGGCCAAGTCTTCATTGACTGACCTCCTGAAATATTCTAGGCAAATGAAAAAGATAATGCTATAATATATGATGATCAAGGAACGTTCTTTTGTCTTTTATTTAAGTTTTTGAAAGGAATATTCGCATCAATATTATGACATGATATTATCCAATAGACTTATTATGGAATTTTCTAGGAAACCTACTTTGTCATTTAATAACTTTCAGTCTTTTGTTTTTTTTTTTCCTTTTTTTTTTTTTTGGGATTGATGTTGTGCATCTTCAAAGGGTTTTCCGAGAACAAAATGGAGGAGATGAAAGCAGAAGCTACAAATATTAAAGAAGTATTGAAGGCCATAGAGAGTTGTATACAGGCTTTTTGGATTTTTGTAAAAATAGACAACAAAAAGCCTTGGTGGAAATTAACAAGTGCCTTGTGGACTTGTCCACCTGTGGAGGACCCCAGAGATTTGAAACTATTAGCTGACCTCACTAAGAAACTCCAAAAGGTAATCTTTTCTTCCCCCTTAATTACATATAATGAAGGGTTTTTCAAAACAAAAAAAGGTTAATTATGAGACAAATATTCGAATGTTACTAGCTAAAGATTATTGTATATATAATTATTAGTTTAGCAAAATATGGTTCAATGTTTTTGTGTACAGAAGGAACTATGGTTGAAAGATTCACAAGGGAAGCAAAGGTGTTGGTTCAAAAGAGTGGTAGATCCTATCGAGGAATCCCAAAGAAAGGAATTATTGTTTACAATGATAGACATAAAGCTAATATCAAGAGTGCTCCAATTGTCAATGCTCTCCTCTCCCCAACTCAAATGGTGCGAAGAAAAACTGGACAAAATAGAGTTCAAGGAAGGAAAGATTGTGAGGGCTTCCACTTCTGGTCCCCTATTTCCTCCTTGAAAGTAAAACCCAACAGAAAACTTATTTTCTTCTTTTCTTTTGAAAACAAGAAGAGTGGAGTTGTATGTGGTTTTAGTTAGAGTGGATATATGTATAGCTCATATCACATGCAATAAGTATAGGATGTAATGAAATAATAGTTAGTTGTCCAATAGTATAAATTGAACATAATATATATGGGTAGAATTTAATATTTGATAGTTACCCTCATATTAAAAAAATGTTGTAATTTCTTCTCAAACAAAAAAAAAAAAAAGTTGTAATTTATAAAACTTTGTACAATATTAAAATCATAACTAACAACTACAACCAATAACCAACATTTATTCTTAATAGATACTACCCTAACTTAATCTAAATTTTGTCTCCATATCTAATTTCTCTTCTGCTTTCATCTTATTGGCTTTTAGCTTGTTAAATTATTGTAATTAAACGAATTGCTTGGAGATCAAAGGATAATTTTGTTTTTATTAGGGAGTTATTGGAGGTTCAATGGACCATGAACTAAATTGAGAAAAAAAAAAAAAAAACCCTCTTTTGAACTCTTATGATATAGGGAAAATTTCCATCATAATGTTCATATTTTAACTCACTGCAAGAAAAACCCGATTCTTTATACAGTTGTATAATATTATGAATCTACTTTTATACCATATACATCTATCAACATTTATCTTTTCTGGTGTTAAAAGCTTCACCTACCTCCCTTTACGAAAGTATTTATCCAAGAAAGATAGAGCTTAATCAATCCTCAACCATTTGTACATTTTTAGAAAGTATTCAAGATTTATTATTTAAAACAAGCAGACAATATTTGGAAGTTATCAATCACTTAAAATATTAAAAATGAATGAAACAATTATATTTTCTTAAAAAAAGAATTAAAAAATTATTTTACGACAGATATTAGTTTATCTGGTCAAAGAATATATATTTTTATGATTTTAAATTCAAATTCATTAAAAAATTATGAAAAAAATAATTTATCATGAATTCGTTAATTTTAATATATGTAAATCTGTTTAAAATGACAAGAAGAAAAGAATATACTGAATAAAATTTAAAAATATTATTGCTTAAAAAGGAAACTTCATGGAAACATGTTATAAGTTGCGAATCTTTTTCTCCGGAAATCATTAAGGCCACACCACTAATTTCCTATCTTAAAACGCACGTGATCTTGAATTTTTCATCAGAAAATTTTAAAACCGAAATAAATTGTTTTTATAGTATAGAACAAGAACACGTGTCCATTTGGGATAAGCAATCTCATCCAAACTCTCACAACATGGAAATCCACCACAAAATACTAGTTTCAGCTGTAAAATGGGTATCACTCAGAAGGATCCTTCACGTTTTAGAGTACTAATGATTCAAAAAATTTTAAAAATATGTATATATTTATAATTATAATATAAATTTATAAACTTTATAACTGAATTTTATTTTTACATTTTATTAATAATTATAATCTAATTACAAAATTAAAAAAAATAAATGTGCTTATTACTCATTAATTAATGTTTTATCAATTATAGCTTAATTATCAATTAGTTATAATCTAATAAATATATTTCTTTTCTCCATAAATTTATAATTAGACTATAATTGTTATTAAAATTTAAAGATGGATCTCAATTATAAAGTTTATAAGTTTAGACTATAATTATAAATATGTGAATACTTTTAAATTTTCTGAATTATTAGGCTTCATTCTAGAAATCCATAGAAAATGACCTTAAAATTGATGCTTCAAACTAGTTAGTATCTTTTTTTTCCTGATTATGATATTTCTATGAGAAATTCTATTTGTAACTTTCTATTATCCTTTCACGCCAACTTTTAAAATTTGATAAATTATATTATTTATATGTTCTAAATAAATTACTTTTTTTCACCCTTATTACTTATATACAACCTCTTTATATTATTAAAATTTATCACACTCTATAATTAATTAAAACTTATATATAACCGTTTATATTATTAAAACTTATCATACTCTATACCATACTCCATAAATTAACTAAAGGAAATATTTTTATTTCAAGTATTAATGGATCAAATTGTATCAATATCTTATATTACATATAATTGACACAAATATCGATATGATTATGCTTAATAATAAAAAATTTCATATATTGATCGTATTAAAGTATTTGAATCACTATGTCTTAATAATATAAATATTATCATTTTATAAATAATTAATTTAGATGACACATTATATTTAATTAACGATATTTAAATGTTTTTATAAATATAATTTTTTTAAAAATCATGAATATTATCATAATGTATTTATTTTGAATTAATAATTTATTTTAATATAAAATATTTGGAGATTATGTGGAAAGTGAGAAAAAGGGTTGTAAAAATTAAAAAGATAGAAAAAGAAGCCCAGGCCCACCGAAGCTCCACATTTATCTCATTTTAAAAATTCTGGGATAAATAGTCTTATTTTACCCCAGAACTTTTTCGAAAGAATCTTATATATCCAAATTAACTTTTTTAAGCCTAATCAGTCAACTATCATACTTAACTGTTCCACTTAACCCATATTACAACTAGAAGAGGGAGTGTGTGTGATATGCGATCAACATTAAAAAAAAGAAAAGAAAAGAAAAACATAAATGATAAAAAGTAATGGTAACATTAGCTTTTAATTTAAAAGAATATGAAATCTCTAATCTCATAGTTCCTTTTAAAATATTTAAACCTTGCATCTTTAATAAACTTGCCCCATGTATCTTTATGTTAGGTAATTATGTTGACATAGAATAGACTCAATTACTATTTGGCATCAAGTTGGATCACATTGTAAGACCACTAAATTAATAAAAAGAACATAATTTTTTTTTCTATTTGAGTATGCAATTCTAGATTTAAGTAAATATAAGTAATGTCATCCAACCACATTAACAAAAAAAGAAGCATAACACCAAACCCTATAAAACTAAAGAAAAATCTATACCTAAGTTTGGAGATAAAATAATAATGTGCTACCATAGTTGTTCTTCACAACATTTCTGTTTTTTTGATATTTTTTTATTTTCTTTGAGAAAATTATTCTGATTTTATTTTTAAAATTCTTAACTTATTGTTCTCTCCTTATTGACTCTTTTTTGGCATAAGTTAAGCTTCAAGTAAAATAGGAAAATTAAGGCAAAAAATCCTAGCTTTTTTTGCTAATTATTAGCAAGAGAGATTGTTAAGCTAGGGAATTAAGGAATTCCACTCGCATTTGTCACCGCGTTTCACACACAATCTTTTGGTCAAAATGTGGCTTAAGTGGACCAATTAAGATAATTGGTTGATTAGCCTAAAGAGTTAATTTGGGTTTATGAGGCCTTTTTCAAAAGTTCAAGGGTCAAATAGACTCTTGATCCAAAATTTCTGAATCCGATAATACTGTAGCCTCATCTTCTAGGGAAAACAAAGATTCAATATCAGAATCTTCAAAATCAGCATTGGTAGATAATTGAATCTGTTGTATAGCTTTGAGACTTGCTTCTTCTTGTTAGGACACATTTTTGCAAAATATCCTCTTTGTCCACGGATGTAAACATTCATTTCTGCTTCCAAATTATAGCAAATTTGAGCCTCAAACACAAACATCACCCTCTATGATTTGCATTCCTATGTGTCTCATCTCTTCGAACCTCCAGAGAGATTGTCCTTCTCATTTGTCCATGTATTTTTACTCCATTTCGGTTCTCATTTTCGCTTCTTTCGGACCCTGTAATTGCCCATTCACAAGTGACTCTAATCTTCTTGAATCACATAAATTGGGTTTGTTCATCTCCCCATTTCTTGATCTGGATCAGTCCCATTTTGCTCTGAAAACTGAAACAGTTCCTCGCTCGATGAACTCATAAGAAGCTGCTATTTGTTTCTTGTTTGAGGCACTTTATCGAGCTGTATAATGGCATCTATCGGATCATTTCCTTTTATTGTTGAAACCAAAGCGGAAATTTCTGTTCTTTTTCAGGGGAAAAACCAGAAGCGATCAAAGTTACCCTTTTTCATTTGTAGAACAAAAAAGGCTTTTAATTTTGGCGTTTCTAGTGATGGGTTCTCTATGAGATTTAAGCCTGTTGGAGCTACTGGTAAGGAAGGTGCTAGTGGTGATGGATCAGAGGATACGCTTCAGGCTACCATTGAAAAGAGCAAGAAAGTCCTTGCTATGCAAAGGGACCTACTTCAGCAGGTATGTAATGCTTGATTGAATTCATGGTGCAAATTCTGCTATTGCTATAGTTGTTTGATTGCGAATTTAGATGATAAGTTTTCTTTATCTTTTTCTGTTACTCGTGCAAGACGAACTTTTGAGATTTATGACAATTGAATGTGATTAGTTGTTCCCCACATAGCCAATTGTTGACATTTTCATGGCTAGAAAACAAATGCAATGGACGATTAAAAATGTATGTTTACAAAAAAATTTGGCAGCCTTTATTAAAAGGAATGCTTTTCAATTTTATATAGGAATTTTTGGACATGTTTGGTATTGCTTTTGGGGCAAAACTTAGAAGAAATTCTCTTTGCTAATTGATAATAGATTTTTCCAATATGAGTTTTGTGAGTTAAAAATTCATCTTGAAAAAAGCTAATATTTGAAGATTTTGTCAATAGCTATTAAATTAGGTTGACAATGTGTCCTCAGTAGCTAAAAATGACCTACATGTATTTTTTTGTTTAAAAAATAAAAATATAATTTTCCCATAGCAGTGCCTAACATGAATTTTAAAGAAAAATTAAATGTATCCATATGAATTGCAAAATCAGCTGGCTCTTTAAGTGGAGTCTCATACCATTGCAGAACACATTATCTGCAATTATAGGCCCACAGGGTTTGGACAAGCCTATTTTAAATGTTGAGAATTTCTAGTACCTTATTAATTGATTAGATGAATATGAAATTAGAATTATGAATCTTTCTTGGGTAGTCTCTGATAGAATTTCAGTCATAAATAACAAGTCATCTGAGTATTAGAGAATTTAAAAGTTTCTCTCCCTGATCCTTTCATGGTTTTCAGTCCCTCCTTTCTATATAGTCTTACATTGTTTGTAGAACCACGCATTAATAAATGAAGATTGGAACCAATGCCGCCCCCCGCCCCCCCCCCCCCCCTTTCCCAAAAAAAAGAAAAAAATAAAGGAAAAAACAAAAATCATAAATATAATGGATCTTCGTGAGGGTATTTTATCTTTGTTATTTTCAAATGGTCATGTCTTCCATTATCAAAATCACTCTCGTCTAATTAGTTCCTTTCTAGTGATTATTTGAATTAGAATGATATTATTGAACAATTTCATCCTTTCCAGATTGCTGAAAGAAGGAAACTAATTTCATCTATAAGAGATAGCAGTATTGACCCAGAAGTAGACAGAACTTCTTTTGACCAAAGAGAGAGCTCTTTGCTAAACCCAGATGATGATGATGTTTCAACTAGTGGTATGGATATACTTGAACAACAGAATGGCAACATTCTTCCAAATGTCCATTCAACTGCAAATGAGGTACCAGAAACTGCATCTTCAGCTATTAGCAGAAATTATATTGAAGGTGAAAAGGAACTTGAACTACAGATATTTCCCGAAACATCTTCCTCTGTGAAGAATTCTACCAAAAAGTTAGAAGAGTTGAGCTCGGAGAAAGTGTGGTTGGATGAACTGCCATCTTTTCTTACAAACGCCTCTGAAGTTTCTATTATAAATGATGAAAAAACTGAAGATTCAGATGAATCCACTTTACCTGAGGTTGATAGTGTTGAAAGTGATCCTATGACTGAAGACACGAAATCTCCTCCTTTGGCTGGTGCCAATGTCATGAATGTTATTTTGGTAGCTGCCGAATGTGCTCCGTGGTCTAAAACAGGTTACATCTTTAATTGTAGTGCATGTCTAAATTTGCCTTTCTATGCCTTTCATATTGACCTAACATAGTGTTCTCACAGGTGGCCTTGGAGATGTTGCTGGCTCTTTACCAAAGGGTTTAGCTCGGCGTGGGCATCGAGTTATGGTATGTGATTCTCCTTGTCTATACAATTGAATGATTGGCCAAATATGAGATTATTCGCATAGAAGAAAGAGAATACAAATTTCCTGTAAGTTTTATGCTGAACAAGACTTTGTGGCTTGGAGGTATTTGGCAATTTGGTTTGCATCACTAATGTTATAAGAAACCCCAAGCTTTTCGTTTAAGGTTAAAAATGCTCAACATTGCATTGTATTAGTCTTGTCTCTCCATATACTTGACAGTTTGATGTATGTTGGGCTCTCAATAATGCGCTACTTTTCTTATGGTTGGGATACTGTATCTTATGCATTTTGATCCCAAAATTTTCCTCTCCTTTAGGTCGTGGTGCCTCGGTATGGTAACTATGCTGAACCTCAGGATACTGGAGTTCGAAAGAGGTATAAGGTGGACGGTCAGGTGTGAAATAGCCATAGAATCTAGTTATAACTAATTTCCATTATTTGAATGATATGAGTTTATGAAATAATATATCATTTTGCAGGATCATGAAGTATTATTTTTCCAAGCCTTTATTGATGGGGTTGATTTTGTATTCCTTGACAGTCCTTTGTTTCATCATATAGAGAGTAATATATATGGTGGAAACAGATTGGTGAGATAACTTCTCCTTGTGTCAGCTTGAATTAAACCCAATCCATTTAAAACTCCTCTTTTAGTTCTTATAAATAAATCATTCATTGCAATTGTGAACTGTGTGCCACCTTCTACAATGAAAGCATTCCTGTGTTATTTGGGGTTCTTGGAAGGTGAATGCTGATGCCTTTCTGCAAAAGGAAAAGTAAAAACGAGGCCCATAAAGCCTTATTGCTAGCCTGATGTATTATGTTTTGCAAGTGTAGTGAATCTCATTGTCATTTGTTTTTACATTGGGAAGTCACTTGGGTGTTTGGAATAATCTTTTCGGGCATTTGAGTGGAATTGGGTTTGTCCAAACACTTAGAAGATGTTTGGTAGATTGAAAAGGAAAGGATGCATAATTCATTTGGAAGTTCTTCCTTTGCAGTTTTGCGGTATGTCTGGTGAAGAGTATTGCCTGCATGGCTTTTTGTTTTGATTTGGTATGAGATAAGGTGGTTTTCCTGGTTTCTTTACTGGCTTTTGCCTTGTGAGTTTCTAGAGAAGTGTCTTTAAGTACTATCTATCACTATTGAAGCATGCTAAGAAATTAGTGATTAGCTTTAACATGTATTGCTTAGTTTAGGAGACATGTTATCCTCCAAGTTGAAAACTCTGTTCTTTTCGTTAATTGCATTTATTTTCAAAACTTTAAGCATCTCAATAAATGTCTTGTTTTGATTATTATTGACGTATTCGATTCAATCTTCTTGATCAGTTTTCATCAGCTAAACGCTATAATGACAAAGTCTGCTATCTGTTTGGTTTTACTCTGCAGGATATTTTAAAGCGTATGGTACTATTTTGCAAAGCAGCTGTTGAGGTACATCTTTATGATTGACCATGAAGCATTATATTTAAACTGACTGACCTCTCATTCTACAGGTGTTGTCCTTGCAAATTCTGCATTCATAAGTTCCAGCAGTTCGAATCCTTCTGTCATGTAATATATTTAAAAATAGGCAATAAAACCACTGTGTTAAAGATGATGATACACCAGAACTATGCACTATGTAATCCACATAGTAGAGTTCTGTTGAACAAAATTTTTTAGGATATGAGAATGAGATATGCTCACATTGAAAAAACCATTGTGTTATTTTAATCTTATTTGGCAACAGAAACCTTCTGTGGAGAATGCCTCTGGTGATGTGTCCCACCAAATGCTTGTGTTGGAAACAACTTATAGGAACAACTGGGGCATATAATATTCTAAACTATCTTTATTTACCAGAAGAGAGATTTCTTAATGCATAAATCATTATATAGTTGAGGATAAATAATATCAAGGATCAAAAAAACAAAGTCATGATATTGGTGAAGAAAAAAAAAAAAAAATTCTTTCGCAAGCAACATTTAAGACAGTTTTTTCAGTTTGATTTCTAGTTATAAGTTATAACCTGTTGGTCATCTTACTAGTGCAGTTTCAATAATGTTTGACTTTTTAGGTTCCTTGGCATGTCCCCTGTGGTGGAGTCTGCTATGGGGATGGGAATTTGGTTTTCATTGCAAATGATTGGCATACAGCATTGTTATCGGTGTATCTGAAGGCATATTATAGGGACAATGGCTTGATGCAATATACAAGATCTGTTCTTGTGATTCATAACATTGCTCACCAGGTTTGTTCTCTGTTTAATATGTTCTGTTTCTTTTTCTATAACCTTGTGATTCATATTATAGGGACAATGGCTTGATGCAATGTAGTGAGGCGCCATTACTACACTGATTTTTCCTATATTAGCTATCTTGAACTATATTTGAACTGTTTCTGTTTTGTCTGGTTGAAAATATTTATAATACTACCACAATGACCTGAAGGATGAAAGAAATGTGTCTGACTGGGTTTGGATTTTCATATGCATTATCTGAAGAAAAAAATTTGTTTTCATGCTATCATAGTTGTTAAAGGTGCAAGGTGCGCTAAGATGCCAAAGGGTTTTGGAGCCTAGGCACAAGGCGCAAGACAAAAACGTGCGCCTGAGTGACATTAGGCTTAAAAATTAAAAAAATTAAAATTAAAATTAAGAACTAATAATTATATATGCATATTATCATTATATATTGAATTCTTGAATTAGATTAGAAAAAACTTATTTCTAACCCTTGTAACAATGTCCCAAACAACTAGTTTTTCTATCTAACCTTATAATAATTGAAAACTTGTTGATTGTGGCAAAAAACTTCCTACATTAAATGAGCAGTAAAAAATGTCAAGTAGAATGTAGAAGACACATGAAAATACATGTATAACTATAAAAAATTATCACAAGCAGCAAAAACCCAAAAACAAAACCAAACCGAAAAATCTATCTCTGAAACAAAACAGGTAGAAGAGAGAGAAATAAATCAAAACAAGGTTGAAGGATATAAATTTCAGGTGCATGGTAGCCCGAAATGGACAGATCGGCGACTGGTGACCTTAGTATTGGCGGTTTGGTTAGATGCAGGTGACTTTCTTATGACGCCGGCGAACTTTCTGGCTCGTCGATGCCGAATTCTGTCAGATCGGCCATATGCGATTGCACTGATGGTGATATTTTGAGTGAAAGATGTATGTTGTGGTTGGAGTTGAAAAGACACTCCTTTCTTACGCCTAGCAGTAGCTGAAGGTGCACGCCCAAGGCACCAAGACGAGCGCCTGAGTGACAGCACCTGCCTTTGGCCTTCAGAGGCGCAGGGCCAGTCGCCTGGTGCTCCTTGCGCCTGAGGCGCGCCTTCAACAACTATGCGTGCTATATTGGCATGCCTTTTTTGGAGAAGAATCATCATATTTAATTCTGTCCCTGCTTTTACCTTAAGCTTATTGTTCATTTACTTTTCGGAACCTGTATGATCAAGTATATCCTTTTCTTGAAGTATTTTATAACTACCACTTTAGCATGCAGATAGAAACTGTAAACAGTTTTGAACTTTGAGATTGTTATATTGCATTCAGGGTCGGGGGCCAGTGGATGATTTCTCCTATGTAGATCTACCAGAACACTGCATTGATCTTTTTAAATTGTATGACCCAATTGGTGGCGACCACTTCAATATCTTCGCAGCTGGTCTTAAGACAGCGGACCGTGTGGTTACTGTTAGTCATGGATATGCCTGGGAGCTCAGAACATCTGAAGGTGGTTGGGGTCTGCACACTATTATAAATGAGTGTGGCTGGAAAATGAGGGGCATTGTCAATGGGATTGACAAAAAAGAATGGAACCCACAATTTGATGTTCACCTGACATCAGATGGTTATACTAACTACTCCCTGGAAACGCTTGATACTGGCAAGCCTCGATGTAAAGCAGCTTTACAGAAGGAACTTGGTTTGCCCATTCGTCCAGATGTCCCTGTTATAGGATTCATTGGAAGGTTGGATCATCAGAAAGGTGTTGATCTCATTGCTGAGGCAATTCCGTGGATGATGGGTCAAGGTGTGCAACTTGTGATGTTGGGTACTGGCAGAAAAGACTTGGAGGATATGCTTAGACAATTTGAAAGCCAGTATGATGACAAAGTGAGAGGATGGGTTGGTTTTTCTGTGAAGACAGCTCATAGGATAACGGCCGGTGCTGATATTTTGCTCATGCCATCAAGATTTGAACCTTGTGGGCTTAACCAGTTATATGCTATGATGTATGGGACAATTCCTGTTGTGCATGCTGTTGGTGGTCTGAGAGACACGGTGCAACCTTTTGATCCATTTAAGGAGTCAGGGCTCGGGTGGACGTTTGACAGTGCTGAAGTGAATAAGTTAATCCATGCATTAGGGAACTGCTTGCTCACTTACCGAGAGTACAAGAAGAGCTGGGAAGGACTGCAAAGACGAGGGATGAAGCAAGACCTCAGCTGGGACCATGCTGCTGAGCAATACGAAGAGGTCCTTGTCGCTGCCAAATACCAGTGGTGAGTGGTTGGTGCTTTTCTATAATTCCGAGTTTTTGCTCTATACGACCTTTAAATTAGTCTGACATCCAATTAACCAGACATGCTATATAGGAGATTGAGGATAGCAGTTGACGTTTTATCATCAACTATGGCTTTGATGTAATTAGTCAGATAAAAAGTTGTTTCTATTTTGGTTTCACAAACATTGGATTGAGGAATTTGAAACCTGTGATCTTTTTTCTTAAACCTTGCATTTGTATATAACGACGAAATTTAGCATACATCAAATAAGGCAGTACCTGAAGATTCATCAGTGGTTAAATTTCAGTCTGCTGTGCTCAATCCAGTCCGTTTGTAATTCAGTTGTTTCAACTAGACGTGCTTTATTATTATTTTTTTTAATCTCAAATCAGGTGAAGCAAATTATTTACTTAAAAATGGAAAACTATAGGGTCATGGTCTCCAGATGATCAGAGTATTGGCATAAAACAAAATACTGGATAGTTTTTAACTCTATCTGAAAAAAGGCAATTCGAAATTAATAGTTGAACCCGAAGAGAGTATAAATTCCAGAAGTTTTAGAGTTTGTTTTCATTGAAAAATATATACAATGAAGTGAATCAAGTATTTTTATGCAAGAAGAATGATTGGCTCATTTGGAAGAAATAAAATATCTACAATTTTCATACAAAAAACAGATAAATTAATTAATTGCTTATTATAAATTTCAGAAAATTGGAAAAAAAAATTATGATGAATTTTAAAAATAATGAGATCAAGAATTTTATTTCATTCATAAATCTCATAAATCAACAGAATCATGATAATAATCCTTCACCATAAAACATGCATTGAACTATAATACCTATCATTTCCAAAACTGAGTTCCATCATACACTAACAAAAAACAAAATAAATTCTGATAACACTTTATTCTAATAAAATCACTAATACTAACAACCAAATAATTAAAACATAAACCACAAGTAATTCAGTCTCCAAATCACTACTTAACATCCATATATTTGCATGCATCAAGCAGCCAAGCACCCAATGCCATGCCTAGTATTAGGAAACACAAAAAACAAACTACTACAAATAACACCAACCATCAATGGAAAACTCTCCATAACTTGATCCATCTCTTTCTCATGTCCAGGAAACAAACAATCAGTCACCCTATGATCTGAAAACGCGATCGCCACAAACACCATGACTGACATTACTGCATGCACAAAGTCAGTTAAACCAATCTTGTACCTCTCATCTTTAGGGATATCCACGTCAAGCCCTGGCTTAAACACTGCAAGACCATTGGAAGTTACTAACCCATAATAGACCTTTCCATCAGGACCGCGAAAGCTGTCTGTGAAGTGAAAGAAAAAGCAAGACAAGGCGCATAAGACTAAGAGGATATGAATCATCATGGTGGTAACAGGAGAGCAATCGCCGGTTCGGTAGATGGAAGGGAGAACCATTTCAAAGGTTAAAAGGGTTCCTGTAGGAAGGAAGTTTACAAGCATGGAGGTTTTGGATATGGTTTTCTGCACTCCCTTGGCCACGGCACGTCGTTTTCGACCGGGTTCTGCATCACAGGGGGAGTTACGGATGTTGGGTTCTTGTGGTGGAGTGGTGGTGGTGGTGTTGTAGATTTTGATACCTATACCTTCTTGAATTTTTTCCATTTTTCTGTTGAATAAGGGACAACGGGTAGAAGAAATGTTTGCGTTGGATATGTACGGTATATAAAGAGATTGAATCTTGTGGTCAAGGCAGTTATTGACGGTTAGTGATTTCAAGCCATTTGATACAAATAAATTTAAATTCTTTATTGGATTATTCTCCTTGTCTTTAAAAAGATATTAACACTGAATAACACTAAAAAAAAAAAAGAAAAACATTTTCATATTAAGAAGGGGAAGAGATTATTTAACTTACCTCTCTTCCTTAATTAACTATTTTACCATTGATGATAAAATTGATGGATGTGGGGAAATTGAAGTTGGGATCCCTTATAACATCACCATGCCATCCAACTCATGTACCAATTTGTAATATACATTTTCCCATTTAAGATTAACACCTCCTTTC
The DNA here is from genome assembly GCA_949677035.1 of Omphalea diandra. NCBI lineage: Eukaryota > Viridiplantae > Streptophyta > Magnoliopsida > Malpighiales > Euphorbiaceae > Omphalea > Omphalea diandra. The sequence goes on from CATIWR010591921.1 coordinate 30,532, forward strand.
TATTCAAATATGACTTCAATTACTATTTAAAATTGTAATACAGCCATATGTAAACGTCGTAACAACTAAATTCGATTGTGCTTTGTCAATGACTGTATAGAAATTAAAAGACCCATAAATAAACAAATGTAGCTTATTCTAGAAAAAAAGAAAATGGGGATAAATGAGCAAGATGACAATTATTGGGTTAATGATTAAATTTCATTAGTATGCTGCCAAAATTATGGAGATATATGTTGCAGCTCAGTCTAAGCAAAATAAGAATATATTTTTTGTTAGCTACATTTGATTGTAGCAATAGCGTCAATCCTTGATATATGAAATAAGAATAATAAGAATTAACAAAAAAAAAAAAAACAAATTCCACCAGACTCCATTGAGTGAAGCAAGGCTATCTGTACAGAACAAATTATCTTGCTAACATCCCCAAAGTCAACAAACTGAAGATTTTTAATTTTTTTAATATTTGAAGTCATATAATAACATTGCTGCGTCCGTGGTTGCATAACAGCGACAGCATTTATCCAAAAGAATGGAAATATGGACGATTAATTCTCACTGTTCATTGCTTAGCCCAAGCTTTTATGCCCATTTTTCTCATTCAATATACATGTACAAAGTATGACTCCATAGTGCGATGAATAAGTAAGAACAAGAGCAAGATAATCATTTGAGGCTCCAAGAATCTGACAAGTACGAGTCGCGATTGGGGCTACTGTTTTCAAGACTTCTTCATCCATGTCAAAGGTCAGGATGCCATCAAAACAAAGCCAATAACAAGCTCCCCCCAAACAAATAGCTCCTGAAAAGTATGCTATAATAAGGTGGCACGTTATTATTGATCCGTCTCCAAGAATTTGTGCTTAAGTTGTATGCTCTAATCGATCTAAATACATCTTGACAACCTTATAATCATAACTCTTAGGATTAAAGCCAAATCCAATATTGAGAATGCAAAGATTCTACTCCTTGGGCAGTTGATGTTGGAGATTGATTCAAATTTGACGACGGTAGTGTTAGCTATTTGGCTAAGAATCTATAGGCTGTTTCTTTGTTCCTTGATTCTCTCTTTTCAATTTTAGATTGTGCCAATAATGACGGCTTTGAAGGTTTAATTTAGTACTTATTTCTTTTAATTTTATTTGATAATTTTATTTATTTATTGCTTAAAAATTTTAATTCGATTAAAATTCTCTTAACATAATAAGTCAAAATTTTTTGTTTAAAATTATCACATAACAGACCCAGCTAACAGATATTAAAATATTTTCCATAAACATAAAATATATACCCTTAATAAATTAACAAATTTTCTTTTAAAAACAAACTATTTCTTCTCTTTTTTTCATATGTTTTATTCTACAAGATCTCAACAAGAAATTAAAAGTATATCTTTTTCAATATTCATAATAACTAATGCTCTTTATTTTATATTGAGAATTATTGTGATTTTATTTTAATATATTAATTTGTGCTTTCATTAATTAAGAACTATATCAATATTTTAGTTAAAATACTTTAATTCTCTAAATGATTTTAAATTTTTTAATTTTATAAATATTAAATTAATATGATAAGGATATAAATAATTATGAGTCAGATTCAGCAAGGTTAATTCAAATTATAAATTAAGTCAAGTCAAATTGTAAAAAAAAATTAATTGTTTTTAAAATTTTAATCGAGTTAAAATACTTTTAATTTTGACTTTAAAAAATAAAAATATTATTTCTATTTTAAATAAATTTTAATTTTTAGGGGGGCGGCCGCGGGAATTATGACTTCAAGGAGGGGATGCTATGATTTCTTACATAAATTTGAGCTTCTGTTGATAAAGTGAAATATTATACACAATCTATATACATTTTTAATTTTATTTACCTCTTTATAATTTAAAAATCATCATAAAATCAAATTGATTCAAAAATCGGTTTCAGTTTGATTTTAAGAATATTGATAAATGATTCTCTAGTTGAAAATAATGTTTTTAAAATACAATCGATTAATTAGTTGATTGATTTTCAATTTGATTGATTTGATCGATTCGATAAATCTAATTCAATTAATTTAATAATATATAAAGGTAAAAAATATTATTAAAATAATTTTAAAATCAGAAAAATATTAAAAATATATAATATATTTATAATAATTAAAAAAAATAATACTAAAAATCAATTTAAATCTAATCGATCATTAATTTAATTTCTAATTTTATGAATCTAATTAATCGATTTACTCTGATTTTCAGTTTTCTCCATTTTTTAATATTTAAGAAGAAAAACAAAATTCAAAAGGAGGTTCACATGTATTACCCATCACAATCGCATTGGAACGTGGCATCATTTCAGAATATAATTTGGAACTTATGAAAGATAAAAAAAAAAATCCACCTCTTTATTTCCAAGTGTACGGTCGTCGAATTGGGGGGAAACAGATAAGATCTGTCTTGTTTCAATTACAATGTCGTCGACGTGGACCCTAAGGAGACATTTGGCCCACAACTCGTGTAGCCGTCTCGTTCAGGAACTGAGGACGCTTTCCAGACTCTTCATGAGAGCAAGACTATACGACAAATATCAACTGAAAAAATGCCGAATTGAAGTGCTGGAAACATCCTATACCTTATTATTTAAACAACTTGTGAACATTCCTACAACAGCAAAATTTAGCTTGCCAGCCAAGCGCTCAAGTTATAGAACAAAACCAACCTGCCGTCTCAGCTTTCTCATTTTGCTGAGTGGAATTTGAACAAACCACATGGCACCTTTACTATCTCTATCTCTTCCGCACTTTCCAATCTGCAAATCCCAGAACATCTCAGTGGATACCCGCATCCCCAAAATTGCCAACAAAGACAACCCATCTCATAAAGCATCTTTGGATATCAAACTTAGTAAAAGAAAGCTACAAAATGCCACTGCCTTAGGCCTTTTTAGTGAAGCTATCTCTGTTGCTCAGCCAGCAAAGTCTGAGCCAGAGAGTCCAATAGCATCGACTTCAAGTAGAATGTCATATTCAAGATTCTTGCAGTACTTAGATGAAGGTGCTGTAAGTAAAGTAGAACTGTTTCAGAATGGGACCGTCGCGATCGCTGAGATATTCAATCCAACACTTGACAAGATCCAGAGAGTGAAAATTCAGTTACCAGGACTGCCACAACAGTTGTTGAGGAAAATGGAAGAGAAAAATGTAGATTTTGCTGCCCATCCAATGGAAATAAACTGGGCTTCTGCTTTGCTTGACTTGTTGGGGAATTATGCCTTTCCACTAATTTTGCTTGGTACTTTGTTGCTAAGGTCATCATCTACAAACGCTCCTGGAGGCCCCAACTTACCATTTGGACTAGGAAGGTGCGAGTATATAGATATTTTTTCTTTTTCTTTTTTTGGTTAATTAGTGTCCGGCTAAATTCAAACTCATAATCTTGCGAAAAACTCCAATATGACTTGCGAAAAACTCTAATATGACTAAGTGATAGTTCATTAGCGACATATAGAATCTTTATCAACTGCATGTGACAAAATTTTAGTGATACATAACTATAAAAATTATGTGTTGAATGTTCAAGAACAGGAATAAAGCCAAATTCCAAATGAAACCCAACACTGGAATAACTTTCGAGGATGTTGCTGGAGTTGATGAAGCAAAGCAAGATTTTCAAGAAATTATTGAATTCTTGAGAACACCAGAGAAGTTTGCAGCAGTAGGTGCAAGAATTCCTAAAGGAGTTCTATTAGTAGGACCTCCTGGGACAGGAAAGACTTTACTAGCTAAGGCAATAGCTGGAGAAGCAGGAGTTCCTTTCTTTTCCCTTTCAGGATCGGAGTTTATTGAGATGTTTGTTGGTGTAGGGGCTTCAAGAGTAAGGGATTTGTTCAACAAGGCGAAGGCAAACTCGCCATGCTTGGTATTTATCGACGAGATAGATGCTGTTGGGAGACAGAGAGGGACAGGCATTGGTGGAGGAAATGACGAGAGGGAACAAACATTAAACCAGTTGCTTACTGAAATGGATGGTTTTAGTGGTAATAGTGGAGTTATTGTTATTGCTGCTACAAATCGGCCTGAAATTCTGGATTCTGCATTGCTTAGGCCCGGAAGATTTGACAGGCAGGTAAGCTCTTGTTTCCTTCTAAGCATAGAAGATTCTAATACTAGACGTAGGTTACTGTTGAAAGATTAATCAGTGCTATTAGGTTACTGTTGGGCTGCCAGATATTAGAGGAAGGGAAGAGATATTAAAGGTGCATAGCAAGAACAAGAAGCTTGACAAGGATGTTTCTTTAAGTGTTATTGCCATGAGAACACCAGGATTCAGTGGTGCAGACTTAGCAAACTTGATGAATGAAGCTGCCATTCTTGCTGGTAGGAGGGGCAAAGATAAGATCACCCCTAAAGAAATCGATGATTCGATTGATCGGATTGTAGCAGGCATGGAAGGAACCAAGATGACCGATGGGAAAAGCACAATCCTGGTTGCTTATCATGAAATTGGACATGCTGTTTGCGCGTAAGCTTTCTTTGTATAAATGCCTAAACATGGTCAAGTAATAATGTCTTGTCTTTGTTACTCTTAATTTTTATTTGTACTTCAATCTGTTACAGGACATCGACTCCTGGCCATGATCCGGTTCAGAAAGTCACACTGATCCCACGAGGCCAGGCGCGAGGACTAACATGGTTCATTCCTGGTGAAGATCCTACTCTCATATCCAAGCAGCAGCTATTTGCTAGAATAGTTGGAGGACTTGGAGGTAGAGCAGCAGAGGAAGTGATTTTTGGTGAATCAGAAATGACTACTGGTGCAGCAGGGGACCTGCAACAAATCACTCAAATTGCTAGACAGGTAAATATACTCATTCTATTCTGCACAACATGTCTAAACAAGTTTCTATAACATGGCTAAACAAGGATTTATTTATTTATTTTTAATTCTCAGATGGTAACAATGTTTGGCATGTCTAAGATTGGACCATGGGCACTGACAGATCCTTCTGCACAAAGTAGTGATGTTTTACTAAGGATGTTGGCTAGAAATTCTATGTCAGAAAAACTTGCAGAGGATATTGATGCATCGGTTCGAGACATAATCGAAAGGGCGTATGAGATTGCAAAGGAACATGTGCGGAATAACCGTGAGGCGATAGATAAGCTAGTGGAGGTACTACTGGAGAAGGAGACACTTACTGGAGATGAGTTCAGAGCAATCCTTTCAGAATTTACTGATGTTTCTGTTGACAAATTAGATAGAACATCTGTCAGAGAAATGATCAATGCTTAGGTGACCTCATGTATATGTACAGTGACTTAGATAGTTATTAATGTAATCAACTGCATATATGCTTTATTAACAGATGATATAAAATAACAAAGCATACATCACTTTTCTATGTAAAAAGAAAAAACAGAATCATGAGGCTTAACCCTTTGTTTGGGAAGAAGAGACACTGGAGGGGACGAAATGAGGGGAGAAGAAAGTGAGTGAGAGGGCTAATTTTCTCTCGCTTGGAAGACTAGGAAAAAAAGAGAAAATTAGGTGATTATTATCACTTTGAGCCCATCATTTTGTGTCTTCTCAATTTGAAGAGAAAATCAGGAGAAAAGTTATATAATTACATTCTTATCCTTTCAAATATTAATAAAAAAAGTAAAACTTATTAAAATTTAAGGAGAAAAATATAAATATAGTTTTCAAAGATTTTTTAATTATTATTTTAAACAAAAAATAAGATTTCTTTGTCATTTCACCCTCTAATATTCTCTTTTTTCCAAACGAAATAAGAGATTATATATTTTCTTTTTCTAACTCTCATTACTCTCACTTTCTTTCCCCTCATTTTCTCCCTCTCCCCTTTTTCTTCCCAAACAAAGGGTAAGTTCAATGGTTCTGTACATTTACAATCTTTCAAATATAGGCTCTGTTTAGAATAAATTATATAAAAATAAAAAAATTTATTAATATAATTTTATCCCTTTAGTTATAATTTTTTTATTTAAAATAAATTTATAATAAATTGAAATCATTTTATTTTTTTCAATATTATAATTTCTTTAAAATAAATATAGTATCAATTTAATTAGAACGTTCTTAGAGTAATTTTATTTGAATTTTTTTCTTTAGAATGTATTTTATCAAAATTTTTTGACTTTTGATCTAATTTGATTTTATTATCAAATTTACTTTTTAAAATTAAAAAAAATTAAATTCTTTTAAACATAGACTCTCCAAACAAAATAATCATTAAAATAGAATTTAGATCTATTCATTTCTTTCAAAATATGAGATTTCAAATGGGACCAAAGAATTATAAGTTGAGTATATTGGACATTGCTTTTGAAAATATTTAATTTTGAGGTAAAATTTAAAAAAAATCATAAGTGATTATAAATTCTCTGAGTATGAATTTTGAAATTAAAAATTTAATTTTAAAAAAATTAATATCTGAAAATTTTGTCAATACTAATTTCTTACTCATAAAATTTATATTAAAAATTATAATCACTTATAAAAAAAGATTTTATTTATATAATATGTAGTTGACAATGTGATTAAATTATTTTTGAGTGAATAAAAATATTTTTAAAACTTAAGAATATGGCAGTTTTAACAAATAAAATCATATTTTTACAATAGCAATGCGAAACACATAATTCAGGATAAATATTTGAAAATTATGAATGATGAGATGAATTTTAAATTTTTTTGGGCATTTTGATAGTAGGGATGATAATAGAACATAAATGGTCTATTTCACATGAAAATTCTCCCCGATGGGATGAAATTAGAGATTACTTCTCCATCCTACTAATCTTTGTAGAGACTCCTGAATTGAATCCCTGCGGGATTAAGGAAGATACACATGTTTTTTAAAATTTTTATATTAATTATATATATATATATAATTTTATAATTTGGTATAATTATTTTAAAAAATAATTTAAAATAGACAAAAAATAAAAAAAATATATCCTGTGAGGATTTTTTGTGGAACGAGAAATCTCCAAAGCGATGAGAATAGGAAAAAAAAAAAAATTTCGGCACAGTTGGAGAATAACCTCTCATCCCACCCTATTATCATTCTTAATTAATATGATTATTCAATTTAAACTCATTTGCAACTCAAAGTTATCTGAATCCAAATCAATATGACCTAAAATTAACTTATCAACCCCTTTATCATATCTATTAATTAATCAGGGCCGAAAGTTGCTTGAGATAGCTGCCTTAGGCCTCCAAAGAGATGAGGGCTCCATTTCTCAAAAAAAAAAAAAAAAAAAAAGCTCAATTCTTGAAAATTGATTTTGATTTTTCTAAAATAATGAGTTAATGAGGGTTTACAATCCTATTTTCCAAATAAAAAAGATGTTACTTTCTTTTCACACAATTAAGAGTCTTTATTTATATAATTGTCTTTTTTCTCTTTTCTATTACTCTTTCAAAAAAAAAAAAAAAAACTTTACTCATACTATTTTACATCTCAAAAAAATATCTTAATCATTAAATATCTAAATTTGAACACATTTTATTCATTGAATATTTGATTCAAGCATTATCTCCTACATTTTATTATTTTATCTCTTTAATTTCATTCTTTATTAGTTTATATTTATATTTTGGAACCAAATTTATTAATCTGATATAAAAAGTAAGAACTTTTTCTTTTTATTAACGTTTGTTATTGATTCATTAGTTTTATTATTATGATTTTATTTTGGTTAAATATATTTTTATTCACTATTTTTTTTAACTAAAAATCATGTCTAATAAAAATATAAAACAAATATCAAAGTCTCGCCTCGGACATCCCATTCACAGCACTATAAACTAATATTAGAGAAGCTTGTGTTTCCGTCCCGCACAAACCAAATGCATGGTTCGGCTACCAATCGCAATTACCGCTCCCATTTTCCCTTCAAAACCAACTAACGGCAATTCGAATTTCGTCTCCAAGAAACACCAATGCCTCACCCTCCTCAAACTCTGTTCCTCAATCAACCACATTTCTCAAGTCCACGCCCACATTCACCTTTCCGGTCTCCAACACGATTCCTACCTCGTAACCGAACTCATCCGGTTCTGCTCCTTGTATTCTTCAAAAAACTTGAGTTACGCCCAATCCGTTCTCCATGACTCGGTCGACTCAGCTTGTCCTTCATCTTGGAATATGGTCATTAGAGGCTATGCATCTAGTGATAAGCCACGAGAGGCCATATGGGTATTTCGCAGAATGCGGAAAGAAGGGGTCAGACCCAATAATCTGACCTTCCCTTTTCTTCTCAAAGCTTGTGCTAAGTGTTATGCGCTTAAAGAAGGGAGACAAGTATACGTGGATGTATTTAAGTTTGGATTGGATTGTGATGTGTATGTTAATAATAATTTGGTTAATTTTTTTGGGTCGTGTCGGAAGGTTTTGGATGCGCGTAAGGTTTTCGATGAAATGACTGAGAGAACTGTGGTTTCGTGGAATGCAGTGATTACTAGCTGTGTTGAGAGTTTGTGGTTAGGTGAAGCGATTCGGTATTTTGTGAAAATGAGGGATTTTGGGTTTGAACCTGATGAGACTTCAATGGTGCTCATGCTTTCTGTGTGCGCTGAGATGGGGAATTTGAGTTTAGGTAGATGGATTCATTGTCAAGTGATTGAGAGAGGGTTGGTGCTGAATTATCAATTGGCTACTGCCCTTGTTGATATGTATGCGAAAAGTGGTGCTCTTGGTTATGCTAAGCTAGTTTTTGATAGGATGAAGGAAAAAAATGTGTGGACTTGGAGTGCGATGATTTTGGGGCTTGCTCAACATGGATTTGCCAAAGATGGCCTTGAACTTTTTATTGAGATGTTGAGGAGATCTTCCATACCCCCAAATTACGTCACATTTCTTGGGGTTCTTTGTGCCTGTAGCCATGCTGGTTTGGTGGATGATGGATTTCGATATTTCCATGAAATGGAGCACATATACGGAATCAAACCAATGATGACACATTATGGTGCCATGGTTGATATCTTAGGGCGTGCTGGCCATCTTAAAGAGGC